>CAUYRT010009314.1:0-10599 GCA_963574885.1 Lepilemur ruficaudatus | reverse complement strand
GAAGACCAGACTAAAAATGTCTTTGATTGTTCAAACAACCTTTGGGCCTCCAAACTTGACAAGCAAAAAGTAGCCTACTAAACCTGTACAATGCCAAGGAGGGCAACTCTCTAATACCTAATTCAAATGTGGCCATGGAGGATAATGGATAAAGAAGAACCTTCCAGATGATACAGCCAGGAACCAGGAAGCACAATGGACAAGGGAAGAACGTTCCTTCCAGAGAGAAGAATTAGCATCTAATTAAGAAACTTCCTCCACTGGTGAGGAAAAAGGATTTTCATAAAGCTTGCCCAGCCGAGTTTCCTCATTGCTTCATCTAGTGAGCTGCCTCCCATTCTTTCATTGTATGAATGGAAGTTATTACGAACAGTGTTATTGTGAGGAAGTGTTCCTACTTCACCACTGAATACCGGGTGAAGAGGGACAAGAAAAATAAGGTGTCTTTTTAGTTCATAGGTTGCCAGCCCATAAGGAGCACATCTGGACATTGTGGAAAAAATTGTGTATCATCCAAAGATCAAGGGCCTGGGACTGGACTAAGGGAGGGAAGGAGGTGGCTTTAAGCGAGTGAGAAAGATGAAACTGATATTTGTTCTCACATGGTTAGACTGTGACAAAGATTTCTATCTGTTCACAGAAACCCTTTCTCCATTTTTCCTGGGGACCTAACTAGTCTACATTTCCCCACCTCACTTGGATGAAGGTTTGATTATGTTACTGAGTTCTACCAACGGCAGGTTTAATCTGAAAAGAGAAGTTGAATATGGGAGATAGATTGATTGCCACATATCAAATAAATATCTGAAGTCACCAGACTCAACAATTTTAATGGCCTTGAAAAGCTCTCTAAGTAGTTATCCTGCATTTGTGAAAAAAAAAAAGTGATTCATCCTTTTGAAGATAAGCATATTGATCTGAATTCAGTCCATTTTGTGGACATTGGCCCCAACATATGAATATTATACGCTACTGTCATCAGTATGCTGAACAAGCAGGACTCAGAGAGTATAATTCCAAAAGCAACTTTATTTTGTTCTCCCAATGTCGCTCTGAATTTGCTCAGAGGCAACTGTCCTTCCCCTGTCACTGGATGGAAATTTATCAGCCTACATAATGGTCACTCTTGGGTAATAAAATTTTTATTATCACTTCACAAATACAACAGTAACCAAAAACGTCTAGTCACAGCTAATAACAAAAGTTTCAAACTCTAATTAATATTAAATGTTTCTTACCCTTGCAGGAGTAGAGGCATGATTCTTTGACTCCCTCTTCCTATCTGGGATTTCTACTTCCTGCCCCTAGGTCACTGGCCCCTTTGGATTGGAATACAGAGTGTGAAAAGGGGAAGAGCATAAAAGATGACTGTATGACGGTAACTGTTTGAAACTGACTCTTTTCTTCAGAGGCACCTCTGCTGGGACCCTCTAACTGTAATTCCATTATCATGGGCATTACATCTCTGTGGGCAGGCCTCTCCTGATGTCCTTAACTTCTTTATCTAACACTATACCTCAGGTCTCTCTCAAGAACATTCCTAAAGTGGGTTTCCCATTCAGTCCCCAGAATTTTTGCAACGTTGGCCCAATGTTGGAAGGGAGAACAGCTGCTTTCCAGATCCATTTGTCTACTTTGAAGTCACAGGACGCTTTAGCTAAGCTAAAGCTTTTAGCTTTCTCAGGTATGAGTCAGATATCTGTCACTGCATCCAACCACTCCAGGGACTGTTTATGAAGCTCTCTGATTGGTCCCATGGAAGCCTCTCTCCCTGAACTTGAAATGATGAGCACATACCTCTCTACCCTGCCTCCTTAGCAACAAGATATACAGTGGAAATTTTATAAAAGCCTCTCCAAAGTATTACTCTTCATAAAAATCTTCCAAACACCCATATTTTTTAAACCCTTAATGAAGGTCAGGATCTCTAAGTATTTTTTGGCCACCTACTCTAGAATTCCTAAATGATGATCAGTCTCAAGGTTCACTTTGATATCTGAAATGCATTACAACTTGATATCATGAAACTTCCACTTTAACGTTTTCTTATACTACCTAATACATTGTGAGAAATCAATTGATCAAAAATGAAAAGAAACATTATACTCAAGATTTTTATTTTGTACCCTATCTTTAGTCCAACGTAAGAAACTTCCCCTACTTACACACTGACCTGCAGATCATTGAGTTATCTATTCTTGATGGTCCCAAAAGAAATGTAGTGGGGAATGCTAGTACATGACACATGCAGGAAACTAAAATGGGGATGATCTCTGGATAGACACAGCACAGTGAGATGATTGCATCTCAGCTCCAAATGCAATTTCACCCTCTCCTAATCACATTTTCCCTCACCAATTCACTTAATATGCACCTTCAGAATGCTGTCTTAGAATTTAATTTACCTCTGGGCAAAATGTTACATTCTCATCTAGTCTTGTGCATGTTTTATGTCCTTTTTATTTTCTTAAATAAAAGTTGGGACAAAGATAAATGGGCAGAAGCTGCAAGGAGGCACATGGGCCAGTGAGTGAAAAAGGAAGAGAGAGACAAAGCAATTTGGGGAATTATCTTAGCCCAGGCATTCACAACAAAATGCCATAAGCTGGTTGGCTTAAACAACAGAAATTTGTTTTTTTATTGTTCTGAAGGGTAGAAATCCCAGATCAGGGTGACAGTGGATTTGGTTTCTGATGAGGCATCTTTTCCTGGCTTGCCACCTTCTGTTGGTGTCCTCACATGGCAGGGAGATAGTGTGGGGTAGGGCGGGGTGGAGCAAGCTCTCGCCAGTCTCTTCTTATAAGGATATTAATACTATCAGATTAGGGCCCCATCCTTATGACCTCATTTAACCTTAATTACCTCTACAAAGGCCTTATCTCCAAGTACAGTCACACTGGGTGTTGTAGCTAGCTTCAAGATAGGAGTTTTGAGAGACAAAAATATTTAGTCTGTAACAGGAATGATCGTATCACTGCCAGTGTAACATTATTTTCCTCCATGTTGTGATAAGATTAGCAGCCTCAATAGCTGGAATAGCTAACTGTAAAGGCTCCACGGTACTTCATTTCTTCTACTGAATCACAGGTCATACCGGGGTCCTTTAAGCTTATATAACCTGCTGTATGGTGGGCAGAATAATGACTCCCAAAGATAGCCATACTCTGAACACTAGAATCTGTGAATTCATAACCTTACATGGCAAAACGGACTTTGCAGATGTGATTAATGTCGAGGACTTGAGATGGAGAGATTATACTGAATTATCCAAGTGTATTATAAGGGTCCTTAAAAGCGGATGAGGGAGGCAGAAGAGTTTCATCACAGGGAAATGTGACCATGGAAGGAGTTGAGAGGGATGTAACGTAAGAAGAACTTGACCCATCATTGCTGCCTTTGAAGATGGAGGAAGGGGGCCATGAAACAAGAAATGCAGGTGACCTCTAAAAGTTGGAAGAGGAAAGGAAATTGATTCTCCTCTAAAGCCTCCAGGAAGAAACACAACCAATTGACACCTTGATTTTATCCCAGTAAGACCTGTATTAGACTTCTAATCTTCAGGATGGTAAGATAATAAATTTAAGTTTGTTTTAAACCACCAAGCTTGTAATAATTTGTAATAGCAACAATAGAAAACTATTCCACCTGTTGAAAGTTCTCATCCTCTTTCCAAAAACGTGGGCCTAGCTCTTCCAGTGAAGATCTATAGCTCAAATCTCTGCTTTCCATAGAATATGCCTCCAGCTACACCCTGGCACCACACTGCTTAGACTCGCCATACATGGGGCCTGAATCAGGACAGTTTGTGGGCTGTCTAGCTTACAAAACAAAGACTTGTGGAAGTAAAAACTAAAATCTCAGGATGTTTTAAGCAGGTAACTTAATGTCTGTTCCTGATGCTAAGTCCTCTGGACTATAAGCACTTCTTGAGGACAGAAACTACTTCTGGTTTGCAATTCTGTCTTCAGAACCTAAGACTTCAGTGCCTGCATAGAGTAGATGCTCAAGAAACACTTGTTTAGTATTAAAATAACTATCACAGACTCTGATTAGAATTTGACAGGATAAGCCCTAAGGTACTTTATGATTTTTTACTTTCAGCTTATTTTTATTGTAAATAAAGCTACTTTATTTTTCAGGGATTTTTTTTTTTCAGTTTACAAGAGCTAGAAAATCAAGAAAATAAGGAAATTTGTGGTATACATAATTAAGAAGAGCCAGCATGGTGTCAGCTTCAAGCATTCCTAAGTCCAAAATATTTCTCGCATTAGGTCCTCAGCATCTTCTCTCCTGTTTGAATAATGGTTTCATTACTAAAATTAAAAATACAGATGAATATACTAGACACTCTTGACGATTCCATTTCATTCTAATAGCTTACTGTTTCTTAAGAGAGCGTCACTTGCTCGCCCAGGAAAACACCATTAAAATGTGTTTCCACCTACATAACTAAAAGATCTCTCCAAAAACGCACCCACAAAATAGAATTCGTCATATCCACTCTAATAGATTCATTTCCCACACTTAAAGTTAGCAGACATAGAAAATTATTTTGTAAGATGGATTATTATAATATAAATTTGAATATTCCACGGGTGAAACTATCTTCCTTCTTCCTTCTCCTGTAGGTTTTATCAGCAATAGAAACTGTGCCAAATATAATACAGATGTTCTGTCCTCTAACATCCTATAATGTAACCATGTAATTTACTAGTCACTGTTGGTATAATGGATGTATTTTCTGAACCAAAAGTTTAACTGAAATATATCGCTTTTAACCATTGCCTTTAATATCAGTATAAATGTTTATTCCTTACTCTAAAATGATAACAGAAATCACATTCCTTACAAATAGTAAGACATTTCGTCTTACTAAAGAATTGCAGTATTACCTCGATTATGATATTTAGTTCTTTGGATCTAGTTTATGCACTACAGTGTTGAAATTGTGGGACATGTTGATGGTTTGTGGGACATATGGTAAAATATTTAAAATTAGAATTGCCAGAAAGTCTGGAATATAAGATCATTTTATCAAATGGAAGATTTGAAGGGATGGGAGAGAGAACAGATAAAGTGGGAGACTTTCTCCTGACCTAAAAGAAACTCATGTATAATTATGAATACAATAATGCTTAATCAGAGGAAATAAACATTGGAAAACAAAATACAACCAAATGTAAGGTTTATGATGCAGATAATGAAAGCTACAGAAAAAAAGAGAAATATCTATCCACCTCAAATATTTGATGTTAACTTCTATTTGAGTTCCTAGCAATATTATACATTTTCTCTTTTCCCAGCCATTCATCTGAGCATTCTGGCCAGCTCAGTAACTGGGCTTCTTATTAAACAATAATAACCTGACCCTTATTCTCCCTTTTTCCAAATGACAACCCATGAGAATAGACTGTGTTCATCCCATTTACTGGGAACAGAGCCAACTTAAAGAATGACTTCAGCAGATCCAAAAGCTAAATCTTTCAAAGGAAATACATTTGTGAAAGAAACATAGTAACTGGAATATGTAGCCACTGATCATAATAAGCATTTTATTATAGAATAGCTGCCAGGGTAGGGTGGGAGATGAGCATTTTGGTCCCCTTAAAAACTACATTAAGAGAGATTTAGAGTTCCCTGAAACATGACAAGCAAATGAAAGATTAAAACTGTTATGAGAAAGGAATTATATATGACAAGACATAATTTGTGAGGTAAGGCCAGAAGAGCAAACCAGTATATCTCAAATCCAGCAGGAATCAAGTGAAGTAAACTCAATTATGTTAAACTAAGCCACATGGCTAATTCACTTGTAGCTGAAAACAATGTTTTTAAAATCAATCTCTTTCTTATGTTCTACTTTCAAAATCTCTAGATCCTTTTCTGTCTTCTGTCTTTTAAATAAATGTTTCATCTATTTTCAGAACATCAAATTTAGTTTTAATAGGATCCTTTTTTTCACATTAAAAATGTATGATCTTTACTTACAGACTCTATAAGTTATTTGAAAACTCCTGAAGGTGAAGGTACTATAACCAACATACAGACACCCTGAAAAAAATGTGGGATAAGCAATGTTGCAATGATGGTGACACCTATTTTAAAGTTTGCCAAAATGACATAGAAGCATCCATTTAATAATAGTAAAGATTGCTATAAAGTACAAAGACAATTACAAATTGACATTTAAACCCATACTTATTGGGTCTAGAAATAACCAAATATTCACAATTATAAACATTTCCCCTTAAAATTACGAATAGTTGTTGAAAAGCTACAATATACTAGAAACTGCACTATGGACTGTAAAAGACACTGAGAGAAGTATAAGGCAGAATTTAACGTCAGTGAATTTATAACCCAGTAATTTAACATACAAAATAAAATTCCTCCCAACACCACCAGGTTGATTGGGAACTCTTTTTGTTGTTTTATGATTAACAAAAAGTGGCCAGGGGAAGTGTTCCTCCCAACTCCTCTACCACTCCCTTTCATTCCACACAAGAATACAATTCAAAATGACCCAAATATATGGTGTTTATGAGAAATCACTTTCAATTCAACAACTTAAGTAGGCTGACCATAGGAAAATAACAGAGCAAATGAATGAAATAAAAAGCTGGTTCTTGAAAAAAATCAATAAATTGATACTTTTTAACAAGATTTAAAAAATAAAGAGAGAAGTTACAAATAACTGATATTAAGAATTATGTAGAAGTTATCACTACAGATACAGCAAACATTAAAAAAATAAGGAAACACAACAAACAACTTTTGCTCATACATCCAATAACATAAGAAAAATTGACCAATTCCCTGAAAGCCACAAACTACCAAATCTCAGTCAAGATGAAATATGTAATATGAATAGAAATACATAATATGAATATTAACTATTAAAGAAATTGAATTTGTAACTTAAAACCTCCCAAAAAATTAATCTTTGGCACAGATGCTTTCACCGGAGAATTCTACCAAACATTTAGGGAAGAATTGACACCAATTTTATACAATCCATTCTAGAATACATATAGTAGTAACATTCATTGGGGGTCGAAGAGGTGGTGGGGGTGGGAGGCATTTTCATATCTAATGGGTGTGGCGTGCACCATTGGGGAGATGGACAGGCTTGAAGCTCTGACTCAGGTGGGGCAAAAGCAATATATGTAACCTAAACATTTTTACCCCCACAATACACTGAAATAAAAAAAAAAGAATAGAAGGGAACACACATTAACTCATTCTACCAAGCCAATATACAAAATCAGATAAGGATCATTTTTTTTTAGGCAATGGAAATGAATAGAAATTTCTCAAAAGACAGATTAATGGCTGGCAAACATATAAAAAATTTTCAACATCTCTAATCATTAGAGAAATGCAAATCAAAACCACAATGAGATACCACCTAACCCCAGTGAGATTGGCCTCTATCAAAAAATCCCAAAACAACAAATGCTGGTGAGGATGTGGAGAGACAGAAACACTCTCATACTGTTGGTGGGACTGCAAATTAGTGCAACCTCTGTGGAAAAGAATTTGGAGATTCCTCAAAGAGCTAAAAATAGAAATACCATTCGACCCAGCAATAGCACTATTAGGCATATACCCAAAAGAGCATAAGACATTCTATAATAAAGACATCTACATCCAAATGTTTATGGCAGAACAATTCACTATTGCAAGGATGTGGAAACAACCTAAGTGTCCGTCAATTCATGAGTGGATTATTAAAATTTAGTATATGTATACAATGGAATATTACTCAATTTTAAGAAACGACAGTGAGCTAGCACCGCTTATATTTTCCTGGATTGAGCTTGAGCCCATTATCCAAAGTGAGGTAACACAAGATCAGAAGAATAGGCTCCACTTATACTCACCATAAAATTGGTACTGACTGATTAACACAATGGTGTTCACATGGTAGTAATATTCTCCAGAGATAGGGGGTTGGGAAGGGTAAACTCACAACTATAGGACACGATGTGCATTGTGGGGGGGAAGGGCAGGCCTCTAACCCCCTGCAATGAAGGGAGAGGCAATGAAATAAAATGTAACCAAAATGTTTGTACCCTCACAATATCCTAAAATTAAAAAAAAAATTTTAAAAAGTAAAAAAAAAAAATGAAAAAGGAAAGAAAAAAAAAACTATGAACCAATAATTTTCATCAACTTAGAAATAAAAATCTTTAATAAATATTAATAAATCAATTCCAAACAACGTATAAAAATATTTATATACCATGACCAAGTGTGATTCAATTATGTAAAGTTGGCTCAACATTCAAAACCAATGTAATCCATTACACTAACAGACCAGAAAATAAAAATAATATGATCATATCAATTCATACAGGAAAAAAAGCATTCAATAAAATCTAACAATCATTTGTGCTAGAAAAATAAAACTCAGCAATTTAGAAATAGAAGGAAATTATGTTAATTCAATAAAACCATCTACAAAAACCTATAGCTAATGTCATATTTAATGGTAAAATTTGAATCTTTTTCCCTAAGATCAGAAAATAAGGCAAGGATGTTTGCTCTCACTACCTTATTTCAACATAGTATTAGGAGTTCCAACCAGTGCAATAAGACAAGGCAAAGAAAAAGACATACAGATTGGAAATAAAGAAATAAAACATTCTCTGTTCTCAGATGACATAATTTTCTACTAAGAAAATCTCAAGAAATCAACAAAAAAACTTCTAGAACAATTGAGGATGGATGATATAAGATCACACAAAAACAAACAGCATTTCTAAACACTAACAATGAACATGTGGAATACAAAATTTTAAAATAATACAATTTACAATCACTCCAAAGAAATGAAATATTTATGTATATGGTTAACACAACACACACAGGTTTGTGTGCAGAAAGTTACAAAATGCTTATGAAAGAGATCAAGGAAAACCTAAGCAGATGGAGAAACATATTTTAGTCATGGATTGGAAGATTTAACATAGTAAAGCTATCAATTCTCCACCAAAGTCATCTATATGTTTAATGCAATTCCTATCAAAATCCCAGCAAGATTTTTTGTAGACAGAGCCAAGCTTATTCTAAAATTTTATATGGAAAGGTGCAGTACTTAGAATAGTTAAAATAATCTTTTTTTTTAAAGACAACTTTATTGAAGTATAATTTACATACCATGCCATTACTCCATTTTAAGTGTACAATTAAATGATTGTTAGTAAATTTACCAAGTTGTACAGCTATTCATATGAATCAGTTTTAGAAGATTTCCTTCCACCTATTGAGACCCCTAATTCCTATCCCCAACTACATTTCAAGCATGCCCCTCCCCTCCACAATTCTCACCACATCCCTCAGATGTGGGTCTACTCCCCAACCCCCAAATCCCTGGTGAACACCACCACCATTTGAGCCCCGTAGTGTTAATTAGTCAGTACCAATTTGATGGCGAGTACATGTGGAGCCCATTCTTCAGGTCTTGTGTCACCTCACTTTGAATAATGGGCTCAAGCTTAATCCAGGATAATATAAGCGGTGCTAGCTCACTGTCGTTTCTTAAAATTGGTGCTCAAAGGGTGGGAGCAAACACTGGGGAATTGGGGGGTGGGGAGTAGACCCAAGTCTGAGCAACGTGGGGGGGCACTGTGGAGGGGTGGGATATGCTCGAAAAGTAGTTGGGGAGCGGAATTAGGGGTCTCAATAGGGGAAAGGAATTCCTCAAAAACTGATTCATGTGATTAACTGTACACTTCGGTAAATTCACTGAAAATCATTTAATTGTACACTTAAAATGAAGTGTTGGTTGTACGTAGATACAGTTGGAGCACTATGTGTGTACTCTCTGGACTACCTTGACAGAGTAGGTTTTTGAATGTAACAAGATAAGTCAACTTGAGTGGTAATATATTTTGGGAAATCAGCTCACTACAAATTGTGACTCTAAACATTGTACTGTAAATGCTTTGAAGTTTTCCCCCAATAAAAAAAAAAAGAATAATATCAGGAAAGTAAAACTACAATCCAAACAAGGGAAGAAAATATTTACAAATTATATCTGATAAAGGACTTGTACCCAGAATATACAGCGACCTTTTGTAACAGTATGTTTATTCAGTGGAATATTATTCAGCCATCCAAAGATACGAGCACTAATACACGCTACAACATGGATGAACCAAATCTCAATCTCCCTTGGTTTTTGTTTCCTTTTATATAAAATAAGGATGGTAATATAATCTTTACTGACCTCATATACATTGCAAAAATTAGTTAGGGTAATAAATATAATATTACTTTTAAAGCTGCAAAGCATAACAGATATTATATTAGGAAGTTTTCAGAATTATATAATATACTCTTTTTATCTGTGATTTTTGAATCCATTTTAAAATTTCATTCTCATTTTAAGAATGTTTTCTCCTTAGATAGTTGTAAAGGAAAAAAGTAGTGGGTGGTCGATTATTCAGGGCATATTTTCAATTAGTAAATTATCTGTGTTCTTTTTATCTCACCTTCCATCAATTGACTAATTCTAGACAATTGGCTGCTTATTAGAATTTCCTCCAAAATGATAAGGTAGCTCAAAACACTCCATTAACCTTTAGAAACATT
>CAUYRT010009313.1:0-32310 GCA_963574885.1 Lepilemur ruficaudatus | reverse complement strand
GTTGCTGGATTGAATGGTAGGTCTACTTTTAGTTCTTTGAGAAATCTCCATACTGTTTTCCTTAGAGGTTGTACTAATTTTCAGTCCCACCAACAGTGTAAAAGCATCCCTTTCTCTCTCCATGTCAGCTTCTATTATTTTTGGACTTTTCAACAAAAGCCATTCTGACTTGGGTAAGGAAATATCACATTGTGGTTTTAATTTGCATTGAATTTATTGATGATTAGTGACGTTGAGCATTTTTTCATATGATTGTTGGTAATTTGTCTATCTTCTTTTGAAAAGCTTCTGTACATGTCTTTTGCCCACTTTTTAATGGGGCTGTTTCATTTTTTTCTTGCTGATTTGCTAGAGTTCTTTGTAAATTCTGGTTATTAGTCCTTTATCAGATATGTAGCTTGCAAACATTTTTTCCCATTCCGTAGGTCCTCTGTTTGTTCCATTAATTGTTTCCATAGCTATGCAGAAACTATTTAGTTTAATCAAATCACATTTATTTATTTTCGTTGTTGCCATGATTACTACTGGGTCTTCTTCACAAATTCTTTGCCTAGGACAATATCTAGAAGAGTTTTGCTTACATTTTCCTCTAGAATTCTTATGGTTTCATGCCTTATATCTAATTCTTTTATTCATCTTGAATTAGTTTTTTGTGAGTGGTGAGAGGAAGGGGTCTTGTTTCATTATTCTGCATGTGGCTATTCAATTTTCCCAGCAACATTTATTGAATAGGCCTCCTTTTCCCCATTGTACATTGTTGTCTGCTTAGTCAAAGATCAGTTGGTTGTAGGTAGGTGGTTTTATATCTGGGTTCTCTGTTCTGTTCCATTGGCCTAGGTCTCTATTTTTGGACCAATACTATGCTATTTTCATTGCTATAGCCCGCTAGTATAACTTGAAGTCTGATAATGTGATGCTTTCAGAATTGTTCTTTTTGCTTAAGATTGCTTTGGCTATTCAGACTCTTTTCTGGTTCCAAATGAAGTGTAAAATTATTTTTTCTGGATCTATGAAGTATGATTCTGGTAATTTGATGGAGATTGCATTAAATTGGCAAATCACTTTGGGCAGTATGGAAATTTTAACAATGTTGATTCTGTCTATCCATGATCATGATATATTTTTCATTTGTTTGTGTCCTCTGTGATTTCTTTCTCCAGAGTTTTGTACTTCTCCTTATAGAGATCTTTCACCTCCTTGGTTAAGTATATTCCTAGGTATTTTATTTTGTTTGTAGTTATTGTGAATAGTATTGAGTCTTTTGTTTGACTCTCAGTTTAATAGTTATTAGTATATCAATAAGATAATATCCAACAGGATGAACAGACCAACATCCCACATATCAGTGTCATCAATTAACATTAATGGACTGAATCCTTCTCTGAAAAAGTATAGGCTGGCTGAGTGGATGAAAAAACAGAACCCAAATATCTGCTGTCTCCAGGAAACACATCAAAACCACAAGGACACACAGAGGCTAATTGTGAAAGGATGGAAAAAAATTTTCCATGCAAATGGAAATCAAAAGAGAGCAGATGTGGCCATTCTCATGTCAGACAAAATTGACTTTAAGCCAATAAATATAAAGAAAGAAAAATAGGGTCATCATATAAATGGTAAAGGGAACAATTCAACAAGAAGACATAACAATCCTAAATAAACATGTGTCTAACATAGGAGTTCCCATATATTAATACATAAAGCAAATTTTACTAGAGTTAAACAAAGAAATAATTAGCACCATCATAATTTCTGGGGTCCTCACCACCCCACTGTCAGAGGTCAATAAATTATCAAAGCAGAAAATAAATAAGGAAACAATGGACTTAAACCAAACTCTAAATCAATGGACTTAATAGACATTTACAGAACATTCTACTCCAAAACCACAGAATACACATTCTTTTCAGAAGCACATGGGACATTCTCCAAGATTGATCATATCTTAGGCCACAAAACAGATCTCAACAAATTCAAAAAAATCTAAATCACACTATGTACCATCTCAGACCACAGCAGAATAAAACCAGAAACCAATCACAAGGGAAACACTTAAATCTACACAAAATCATGGAAACTAAACAACCTGCTGCTGAACAATTATTGGGTCAGAATGAAATTAAGATGGAAATCAAAAAATTCTTTAAACTGAATGACAAAGGGCACACAAGCTATCAAAATCTATGGAACACATGAAAAGCCTTCCTCAGAGGAAAATTCATAGCCTTAAATGCCTACATCAAAAATACAGAAATATTAAAAATTAACAACCTAATGTCACAACTCAAGGTACTAGAAAAGGAACAACAAACCAACTCAAAGCCAGAAGAAGAAAAGAAATAACAAAGGTCAGAGCAGAACTAAATGAATTGGAATATAAACAAAAGCAATACAAAGGATGAACAAAACAAAACGTTGGTTCTTTGAAGAAATAAATAAAATTGATAGATCTCTTGCTTGATTAACCAGAAGAGAAAGGACCCAAATAAGTTCAATCAGAAAGGAAAAAGAAGACATTACAGCTGATGCCACAGAAATATAAAACATTATCCATAAATATTATATAAATCTCTATATACATAAACTAGAGAACATAGAGGAAATGGATGAGTTCCTGAAAACACACAACCTCCCAAGACTTAACCATGAAGAAATAGAACTCCTGAATAGACCAATTACAAACAGTGAGACTGAAATAGTAATAAAAAACCTCCCCAAAACAACAACAAAAAAGCCCGGGACCAGATGGATTCACAGCTGAATTTTATCAGACATAAAAAGAAGACTTGGTGTCCATAAGACAGAAATTACATCATAATATTGAGATGGAGGGAGTCCTCCCCAACTTATTCTACAAAGCCAGTATCACCTTGATACCAAAGCCAGGAAAGGACACAACAACAACAAAAAAGAAAACTACAGACCAATATCCCTTATAAATATAGATACAAAAATCCTCAGTAAAATACTATCCAACTGAATTTAACAGTACATCAAAAAAGTAATCCACCAGGCTAACTGCACTTCCCTTCTCTCCTTTTATCTTATTAATAAGTACTCATCTTTTTCATCCCATTAAACATTTATAAATGGCAATAATGTAAAAAGCACATTGGTTGGTAATGCTGGTGATAAAAAGACCAATAGGACATACATATGTTTTTCGGAACTTTATTATTACATGGAAACCAGACAAAGCATAAATCATAGAAACACACACACACACAGAGAGCAAGCTGTTACAAACTTTCAAAAAGCTGTTTCTCTGTAAGACAAGATGCCCTGTGCTCTTACATCAATCATATAATCTCTGGGTCCTGATTCCACGCACAGTACAACATGAGAGGAAAAATACATGATTCTCAGTTCCAGGCAGATGTGTTCTGAAAATATCATGATATCAAGAAATGGAAGTAAAACTCACTTTCATGCAATGTTTACAAAAAAGAAGAGTGGCAATGTAGGTACTGTGTTTTGGAGAGTGGAGAAGGAATAGCACTCTCTTTTTTTATATTTTGACATAAAATTTTATACATCTTCCTTTGCATAAGCAGCATTTCCTTGACCAGATACTGTAAAGAACATTCTACAAAGAATAATAATATCTGTGTGCTCCTCGCAAAATATACATAAATCTATACTTTACTTCCTGATTTAGGATTCTTTATTTTATGCTAAACTTCTCTGTAGTTTCAGTTTACCCACGTTTTCATTCAGATTTCAACCTAAATATTTTTTGGACTTGGGTAAATTTAACACTGATGGCAAGCTTGAATTTATCTTATTTCCCTAATAGCCCACTCCTCCATCTCTCCTGAGATCATCCACCAGAGAACCTGTATGGACAGGTTTCCCAGCTTTGCTTGCATGATTAGGAGTTAGTCTTCTGCTTCACGCTTTGGAAATATTAGAACCAATATAGGCCATTTCTTCAATATACACAGTAATATTCAAGGAAAGTTCTCAACTGAAATCTTTATGCAACATAAATTGAGTCAACATTAAAAACAAAACAAGACAGAACTAAGTTTGAATGTTAAAGGCAGAAAACATGTTTATTGCTTTTGTGTTTCTCGGTTATCAGTTTACTGTTTTAAAATTATGCATAATCTGCTTCTCAGAGATTAGGGATCTATTTTTTCTCATTATTGTGTTTTTTTCACTCATAAAGCAGATATCAAGTTTTATTTTCTTCTTTCTACATTTAAAGTCACAGACTGTCAGTTCACCTTCAGTGTCTAGACGAATCCTAAAAGTGTTGAGAGAGTTTATTTTCCAAGACATAGGAATTCTCAGTATCCCCCACTTTCTTAAGAATCATTACATCTCTAGCTTTGAGCTTCTTATTTCTTTTATGCAATTCAATTGGCATTCACTCCCATTGAAATAATAACTCAGTAAGTTGATTTTTGCTATTGTTAAAACCCAAAATTGGGAATCTATGGAAAATCTCAGAATTGTTTCTATCAGCAAATATTTGATAATTCATATTAAAAATCCATAATGAATAAAATAGCATATGATATATCTTGCATCTTCTTGGATTACCAAGTCTTTATCTAGTATTTCACTTTTAAAAACTGCTCTTTAAATCATGTGTTGCATTGTAGTTGCTTATTTAGTTTGGAATGAGTTGAATCCATCCTTCAGTGTTTTTATTACTTGCATTATAGGTTGTAGTTTCAAACATACTATGATCTATAATATAAATAGAAGAATAATTTCAAAGAAGGCTGTAGCTCACATTTAGGTTAAGTAAAATCTAGATCCATCAAAAGTACACATAATTAATGGATAAGAAAATTGCTCAAGCATATTTCAAGAAAGCTACTAGAAGGGTTGAATTGGTACTTGAAATTTACCTTTATACCACTTCTTTCCCCACTCTGCCTCATACATATGCTTCACTATATTGCTCATGCTTTAACACAGAAATAGTGAACTCATCACATTATGTACAGTTCCTAAATCTGTGGATTTAAATAGACTGTCATATCATCACTATAATTAACCTCAGCCCAGATGACAAAGGGCGTGAGGAGAGAAAGAGGATGCACCTTCACATTTATTGGGGGAATCCTTTGACCTTGAATCTTTGCGATTATCCATATGCAATTTATATTGTTAATCCCTAGACTTTTTAAATAAAGCATAGTAGCAATGAGCTATTTAAAAAATATATTGCAGACCAGTTATCAACCCATTAAAGGAATCTTTCATTTTGAGCATTTGAGAATGCTGAGTGATTCTCTTTCTTGCTTTGTGAAGCATGGATAATATACAGAATGCTGACAAGAAATCCTGCCAATCTGGCTTCTCCAGATGGTTGGGAGATGGGAATTTATAAATTAGATTGCTACCTTTTCCAAATACATCATACATTTCCTGGTCATTTTTCTCCTTATAATATGCCTCATTAAGTGAAAAGTTTTAAAGACAGTTGGATAAATTGTGCATAAACTGGTGTCCAGGTGTCCTGAATAATATGGTTCAGCTTCTCCATGATTCTGACTAATCATGAGGATTTTCTCAGGCCCTTGGACATTCTAGTTCTTTCAATCTCTCAGTATTAACTAGTAAGTTTGTCCTCCTAGGAAGAGCTGAAGAATATTATGTTGATTTGGGAATATTAAATTTATCTTCTCATGTAACATCATTGAGTTAAATCCCTTGATATTTTTATGGATCTTTCACATTATGGCCATAAAGGTAAATTTTGACCAACTTGTTTATTCTTATTTATAGGAATTCCGTTTACAGGAATGCAAAGGTAACCTTTGTTTTCTAGGCCATACATTTTGGAAGCAAAAATAAGAGTTTTATTAACAGCTGCAAAACAAGTTCTACAGCCTACCTCCCATCCTCCAAAATATCCATTCTGCAGTATTTCCTTTTTCATTGAATACTCACATACTTTATAACTTACGATAGCACATCAGGGCCAGGACTAAGCTGAGGCAAATGAAGTACTCAGGTGTAATTTAAAGAGAGTAGCAAAATCTCAGTAATTAGGATAATATCTTAATGTAATTTCTTAGTGCAGCATTTTAAATTACCAAAAATAATGCAAAAAACATAATGAATAAAATATCATAATTTTAAACAAAGATAGAATCCAACTCTTTTCATGCACAGTGCTGCCTCACTTGCCTTACCCTAAAGCCTGGCTCAGTGGTAAAAACATCTGCTTTATTGTATTGCCCCAAATTTCACTCTAATGGCAAAAACTTATTTTAAGTATGAAACCAAAACAACTGTAAAACAAGAAGAAGTGCAAGAAAAGTTTTCAAATGGCTAGAAGATAATTTTCAAGAAAAATCACATTAAGTACTATCTCAGAAGTAAGATTTAAGAGCTGAGTCCCACAAATATTATGAGCTGAGTCAACAAATATGAAGACAAAAAAAATTCAACAAATGTAAAATAATCCAATGCAAAAAAAAAAAAAAACTTTGACATCTTGACATCAACAAATATAAGGAGAAAGAGAAATCTGACAGAGTGGAGTGCATGCCAAACATTTGGGTATTCTTTTCTAAATTATTTTAGTCTAAGTTAATTCTTATTTCCACATGTTTTACAAAAGAAGGCATTTTCATAATTAAAAATTCAAATAATGGAGAAGAGCCTAGATGAGAGAAAAGAGCCAGGATGAATAAATAGAACAACCTATACTACATGAAACATAGAGTAATTCAAGGAGCAAAATATTAATTGGATAGATTTTAGGAGTTAGACATAAAAAGTAAGAACAGAGTGCAACGGAAAGTAGCAAACACAACACAAGAAAAAACACCTTAGAAATTAGCATCATAGTTGTCAAAGTCATTTAAAATAATTAACACACATGTTGCATAAATACATTTTTAGAGTTGACATCTAAATTATTTATCTGAAAAACAAATTCAGTCATATTCCCAGAATCCAGATTAAAAAATCAAGGAGTACTTGCCAAAATAATTCAAGATAAAACAAATTTGCCTGAAATTCAATTCCTTATTAAAAGTCAGTCAGCACTTCTGGAAAGCTCTTCTCTAAGCAGTGACACAGAAACTAACATTCTTTCATCTTTGTTTTAATATCTTTTGGCTTCCAAGTTGCATTGGCATTTTTCAGCCTTCAGATGGAAAAAAGAGAGAACATGAAATAGACCACTACATACTTACACCAACTTGTACTGAAAGGGACACACGTAACTCCTCTTAACTTCCCATTGGCCAGAGCTAGTCAGACAGGCTCTAACTGTACGAAAGGGTGGCTAGGATATTGTTTTACTGTGTTTCAGTGGAAAATAAAATGGTTTGGTAATTATATAAACTTTATCTGCAGTGGAAGAAGGTAGATAATCTGAGACAGATATTTAGAATTATGGAAAGAAATATTCATGTAGTCCATCATCCATCGAATGAGAAGTCTAAATGGAGAGGAACAGAAATAAACGAGGGAGAGAAATAATTTTTTAAAATTAGAAGAGAAATGTTTGGAAATGAAGAAATATTTAATGTAAGAGGTAACATGTTGAGTAAAAAGTTAAGATTAAAGACGTACTGTTCATATGCACACACATTGAAATTCCATAACCGCAATGATAAAGAGAAAATTCTAAAAGCTTCCAAAGAGCAGCAGAAAGTAACTCACAAGGAAACATCATACAGGCAGCTATCCACTGTCATAACAGCACTGGATATAGAAAAAATTGAAAAAAATTCCTCAAATTCTAAGGGTAAAAAATACTTTTAAATCTAGAATTCTATCCCCAATCAAATATGAGTGCAAAATACAAATGTATTATTCATCAAAAAGGTTAGAATGTTCATTATCTAAGTACATTTTATAAACATATTCATCAGGATGTAACTTCAGAAAAATTAAAATTAATTTAACATAAAGAATGACATGAGCTACAATAAACAATGACAATTGAACATAATACAAAAAGGAAAGCTACAAAAAAAAGTATAATTTAACCACTGAAATCATGTAAAATTCATGTTGATAACTTCAAAAATTTATAAGATATGAGATTGCATTTTCTTCTACATGGTTTTAACTATAAAATTTCATGATTTTGTGAATGAGATATAAATGTACATAATCATAATATTTTGAAAGCTATTATTGCTTTCTGTTTTGAAAATGAAAACATAAACAAAGCACAAGGAATTCACACTACTTAACAAAACAGAATGGATATTCTATAAACCTTTCCAGTGGAAAATATAATATTTACCATAATTGGAAAGGAGGAGAGGAAGTGGATGAAATAATAAGTCCTTATTTCCTGCTCTTTTGTATCAGGAAATTAGTAAGTACTTTAAAAGCCTGATAAGTCAAAAATGGGAATTAAAGTTTAGTATTTAACTAGAAATGGCAATCTCTGAAAATAGTAATACATCCAATAACGTTGGGGTTAGAGTGTGGAAGGGAGAATGTGGGAAGGTAAGAAGTAATGCATGAGTAAATTTTCTAAAGCAGAGAGATGATAAAGCTTGTCTAGAAAACAAGAATCAGAAATTAAAATATATATATATATCATATGATGTGATTTTAAAATGGTAATCAAAGGAAAACCAAAACCAAAAATGTTTACAGAATTTTTTTCCTAGGGAATGGGGTTAAAGGAAAGACTTTTTAAAAGTATATTTCCTTCTCCAGAGTTGGAATTTTTTAACTGTGAAAACATAATTTTATACTTATGAAATCCAAATGAAATTACACAAATATTATCCCAAAATAATGTTGGGAGTCCTCAGGATTATTGTATCTATAATTTACAGAGATTCCGTCATTTTCCTTAAGAAATCATATGCTCCACTTATAATTTTATGTGACCTGGGAACATTCATTAATAATGCTTATTTTTAGCCATATGACATTTTCTAAAGGTACATGCTGTACGATTAAATAGTACTCATGTAAATGAATTGTGTCCATTCTTCCCAGCTCTCCATCCTTTTAGTATACAGTTGAAAGAAACTCTTAGCTTGATGCCATAAATAGTAAAGGAAAACTTAAAACAGTGATGCCAACCACTGTCACATTAAGGCAGGATGTCAAGAAATAGTAGAAAATGAATGCCCAAGGGCAGGAATTTGAAAATCAGTGAAAACTTAAAGTTTTAAGAAGTATGAAGAAGACCTAGTGAAGCTCTGGGAGGGATACTAGAAAGGCTTTGCCTCAGTGTGGTTTGCTCATTACTGTAAGTCTGTCTCAAAAACCAAGATTGACTTTCTTTCCTAGGCTAATAATAAACACTTATTTTAAAAAAGATATATACATACTTATTAATACATATATGTCAAGAGGTTGTAACCATCACATTTCTTAGACTACAAACATCACATGTGTTGTCATGATTGTATTTTTCTGAAATTTAAGTTTTGATTTCATCTTTGACAGAAGATTTTCTATACTTATGAAATTAAATAATTGAAATTTAAAGTTCTTGGGACTTTAAATTATTCTGAGCCTTGAGAGAAATGTGACTATGTGGCCTGAGTCACATGGCATGCAGCTGCAACTTCTGACATTTTTTTTTCTATCAATAATTAGGAAGACCAAACAGGGCCAGAGATTACAACCCCTGAGATCACTACCCCTCCTCACAGAATAATAATGCAATCTTCCCTGGAATGCAGCAATCTGTAACCAATCAAATCCCCATAACCTATGTACTGGTGTTGTATGGAAAACATTTCAGGAATACACTCCATAAAACAGAAAAGAAAGTACTGAAATATGCTTAAGTATAATAAATGTGGAAGTATAGCACAAAATGAGATGTGTAATTCAAATCAATTAAAGAAAATTGATGAATTAAACTGAGTCAGAAAAAATGGAGAACAAAAATTAAAGTCAAGTTAGCTTACTTCTTACTCCAACATAAAATCTATAAAATAATGATTTATGAAAGCATGAAAATGCTAGAAGAAAATGTGTGTGTGATCACAGAAAGCATGACAAAATGAGAAAGTGAAGATGACTACATTGTTTTCTAAAAGGCAACACACATAAAGTCAAAAGACAAATGATATACAGGGAAAATAGCAGTTTTCAGCACACATACTTTATAGAGGATTAATTATAGTTTTGTATTTATAGCTACACATGTTCCTTGCCATTAATAAGAAAAGAAACAAAACCCATCCAAGAAAGAAATGGGGGAAACACTAAGAGAAGACATTTTGTAGAAAATAAGGGAATAAAAACAAGTCCTTATAAATATATAAAATAATTTCAATTCATTCGCAATTAACAAAATAGATGTTAAATAACAATGAAATAGCACTTTTAAGACTCGGTTTTTGATTCTAGGAATCTCTCTTAGAGTATATATTCTGGATTAAAGGCTGAATGTTAGGAGAAAGAATTCTGTTCCATTTAAACTACCCTCATGTGTAATATCTATCTTTTACTATGATAATATCGAAACATCTAGGTCTTGTTCCTTAACCGAATGAAGGCTGCTCCGCAAAGCATGTATCTCTACAAGAGCGTTGAGCTGGGGGTGGGGGAAGTGAAGGTAATTTGGCATTTGCTTATGGCTAAAGACTTCAGCCAATTCGCTCTTAGACATAAAAGCCCTACTCTATTAAACATCTAGGAGACAAAAATTGTCATAAATATTATATATACATTGTTTCTAATTCTTACATTCACTTTGCTGACTAATCTTATTTGCCTAGTTAACATAAGGGAATTTGCTTTTCATGAGTGGAAGAGAAATTTTGGAATTCAGAGGGGAAGAGAGATGATAAGATAACATAATAGCATATTTTTGTAAGGGAGTGGAGAGTATTCGAGTTCCTGCAATTGCTGATCTCTATTTCTGAGCCTGGAAGGAAGAACTCAGTATCACCTCGTGTTAATCTCTAGGTCCATGCAATCAGTCTCACCCTGAGAAAAATTGCATTGTTTAAATTTATATAACTTAACACCAAAAGCCAGATGTCATCAGAAGGTAAATTTTGATTTATAGAAGTATTCTTTTAATCATCTTGCAGTATAAAGAAAGATAAGCTTACAGGTTCTTTATACTGAAGCTTGACAGATCAAAATCTTTCTGACTACAAAATTTGCTCAATGCAGTAGACTGTTTATGTGAAGGAGATTGGCTAATTCTTATTTATGAAAGTCTAGTTACCATTTAGAATATACACTACAAGATCTGAAGACCTGTCAGATGCCGACTTAAATAAACAGCAATTTTACAACCTTATGTAACAAGAAATGAAGGGAGACAGTAAGTCCAGGCAAGTTAATATAATATATCGGATCAATGATGTTAGAGCTTCTAGTCAGCTTCTCTGTGACTTTCTCCTTGAGGTTTTAAGACGGCAGGCCGCCAGTAAACATCATATTCTAAAAAAAAAGAAGTGGGTTGCATGTGTCAGGGGAAGGTGGATCTTAGATGTGTGTTTCTCCTTAAGAGTGAAGACAATTTTCCAGAAGCTCTCGTAATACTTCCCATTTATGTCTCATTGACCAGGGTTATGCATCATGCCCATATCAAAATAATCACTGGCCAAGGTACTGGAATTCCCATGGACAGTTCACTTTAATCAATATTCAATGTATGAAATAGATGGGAAGTTCACAAAATACATAAGGCAAAGCCTGAGCAACCAGTGTCTGAAAAACTATTATTGTGTCTCATTTTTAAATGCAGAATAACAAAAAATGAACCCTCAAAACTTTTAAAAGCAGGTTTCATAGTTTCTATTCATTTTTCATGAAATTTCTTATCCAAAATTATTAAAATTGATGCATTTTCTTTTTTATTTCAGCATATTAAGTCTTATAAATACATCTTATAAAACTTTTGTAACTATATAATCAGTTTTATTATGATTTTCTTCTTCTCTTTTTTTTTTTTTTGACAGTGGGACTAAGATTGCTCATGCACCTCCCAAAGTAATCATGATTAAATATTAATACAACAGTAACTCTTATCGTTGAGACAACACAGCATTCTGGTTGGTAAATCTCTAATTTACGTAAATAATGAAATATTATTAATCAACCTTTTTATTCATTCCTTTTTCAAATGAAGCTTTCAATTCAGCTGCGTCCATAGTCTCAGTTAGTTTTAAAACCTCAGGACTGAAGAAGCCCAGTAATTTAGGAAAAAAAAAAAATCTGTGGATTTATTTTATTCCTACTGATTGAAATATATTGGTTTTTAGAGGAAATGTCTTTTGCTTCCAAATTATGTATATTGTGTAGTCTCTGTATGTATTTTCCAAGTGATTTAAATGAATTTGAATCAGCTCATTAGGTTCCAGACTGGTGCTGAACATAATGACTCATTCCTAAATTAATATTGTCTACCCTGAACTACTCTTGTCTAAATCACTTTAATCACTGGAAAGATTCATACTTTTCAAAAGGACGGCCACATTCAAATGAATTCTGCAACAGTTCATTAGATAATGATGTCATTTATGTTCCCTGGGTCAGCAAATGTGTTCCTGCTTGGCTTTAAAAATGGACTGACTGTGAGCAGATAAACAGGTACTTTGTATGCATTTGACATTCATACATGCACAGAAGGGAGGCATTATGTTGGCATGAAGTGTTTCAATTTGGGACATTGCTATGTTTCAGATTCAGTCTCATTTCTTTTTTTCTTTTCTTAGCTTAGCAGCTTTATAGGACACATGTCCCTGTCTTTCAGAAGCAGTTGAGGTGTCAAATACTTTGTCATATCTTACTGACACTAGGCCATTAGAAAGGAGGTTCTAACTGTTCTCTACCTTGGGCACATGAAAAGCACACTTTAAAGAAAAGCATCCTGTTTGAGGCTAAAATATGGTAGTACTCAAATAAAGGCTACTTCAGGAAGACCCTGGAAACAAAAGACATGATCACAGCCTTATGGAATAGCAGGTAAATAATCTCAGACTTTTCCCTCCTGCTGCCCCTTGAAATTTTCAAAAATAACAACAACAAAATGACCAACTTGGGAATTTAATGTGTTTAACATCATAGTATATTGATGAGTTGCTTTGGGATCAACTTGTCCTGGGGTTCTAGAATGTGTATCCAGGAATACATGTCAGGAAAATTTCACATGAATCACCAGGGAAAGAGTATCCTGCTTTGTCCTGGGAGGTTCTCCTTCAGGTGAGACCCAAAGGGACTGGCACTTAGCTCATAGGGCCAGAAATAAGAAAAGGGCATTAATGATAGTCTTAATAGTGAGTTTCACTAATTGACTAAACTATTAATTCATTCAAAAACATTTAGCATGTGAAATTTCTGTTATTGAGTGTTTACTTTGAGCTACATATGAAACTAGGATCTTTAAAATACTATATGTAATTTAATCTTTATAATAATTCTATGAAGTATTTTTGACTCTATTTTACAGATAAGAGAATTTAGACATGTCAGATAACCTGCCTAACCCCTTAGAATAGTAAGGGAAAGAAATGGGATTCAAATCTAGGTCTGTCTGACTTTAAACCATTCCCATTCCTGTTTTCCACTGCCTTCTTTTATGCCAAGACTGGAATGAGTAGAATGGAAGGTGCAAGGGGGACAAAAACCATTCCTTGTACTAAAGGGAACCACCCAATACTCCAACTATCTATTGCCATGAAACAAATGACTCCAAAACATAGTGGCATAAAACATCATTATTATACTAACAGACTCTGGGACAAAAATCTGTACAAGACACAGTGGGGACAGGTAGTATCTTCTTCATGATGTTTAGGGACTCAAAGCTGGGAAAACTCAAAGCCTGAGGGGTCCCAAACTACTCAATGGTTAGGGACTAGAATCCTTATAGAAGTGTCTTCATTACAAGTTTGATGATTGACATAGCAGTCTGCTGGGAGTTTAGCTGATATTTTCAGCTGTGGCATCCACACATTGCCTTTCCACGTGGCCTGGGTTTCTTCATGGTGGCTATGTTCCTCAAATGAGCATTCCAAGAGAAGCAGGGAAAAGATGAACTAGCTTTTTGTGACCTAGTCTGGAAAGTCAAGGTTTCACTTCTGCTCTGGTCACAAGTCTGCCTAGATTCCAGAAGAGAAATACAAACAAACACACCTTTAGATGGGAAAAGGGTCCAAGTTCTATTGACGAACATGAGGGATGGAGTTATTGTTAAGGCTGTCTTCAGTAATGAAATCTGTCACACCCTTTACTTGATTAAAATCCTGTAAAGAAGCTACTAGACTCAAGAGCATAAGCAAGTAAACAAGGCTCCAGATATTTCCACAGGCTTAATGAAGGAAGACCCAAAGTAAAACTCCAGAATGGAATTCTAAGCAGCATATTTAAACTAATATTCTGCTAAGCTGGTGGCTATTTTTCATGTGATCCTTTTCTTTCAACTGGGGGCTTAATTTTACTCTATATACCCCTGTGCATAGAGCAAAATGTCTCAAATGATCTTAGGTCTTCTTAGGCAGAAAAGTTGTCAGTTTTTCTTTATGTTAAACAGAAGAAATGGTTTGAGGAAAGACATAAAGGATAAGGTTGCAGGAAAAGCCCTGGAGAACATCTGAAATGAAATACCTAATTGGTGAGAACACACAGCATTAGAAACCTGAAGAAATAGATTCTGCTACAAACTTATTTCGTGATAACTTTATATTAATTTTTTACAAAGTTTACATTTAGGTTAAGATGTGGAACACAAAGATATTTCTATAATGTGACTCTAATTGTAGTTAATGCATTTTCTACCCTTTAGGAGGGATTAAAATGGAGAAATTTCTTTCCAACCTGCCACCACTCCAAAATTATGTAGGCTATTTTTAAATAATCTGTCATCTAGGACAAGAATGACAAAATACAAAACATCTATAAAGGTCAGTGAGGGCATGTTAATAAAGTGGCTGGTGAGAGACAAGAGCTTTCTTTGTACAAAAAAAGTGCGTCGAGAAGGAATAACTGCAAATAAGATGTGTGTGTATGTATAAGGGAGGGGAAGGGACAGGGACAGGAGGAGAAAGAGAGAGATCACCTAAAAATGGTAAAGATTCTGCTAAAAGAGTGCATTAATCACTGAGTTTCAGATAATTGCTGCCTTGTGGGAAAATGACCCTAGTGTTTCCTGATGTATTAAAAGTTTTAAAGGAGCTGAAAATGTAGACTTTTCAGTTTCAAAATCACTCTAATTTCTAAGTGTTGATGGCAAATTCACTTTCTATAAAACATTCTGGCAGGGGACAGGGGTTCTTTCATGTTCTGTTTTCCCATGGTCTAATACTCTGAACAAAGCTTTATTTCCCCTATTTTATCCTCCTTTAGAAGCGATTACTACATTGCATTGGAAACATTTGTGAATCAATATCTTGATTATGAAATGTATTAAGAGTGGGAATGTACAAAAAATGTATACATTTAAGGGATACAACATGATGTTTTAATATGCATATACATTGTGAAATGATTATAACAATAAAACAAAGTAATATATCCATCGCCACACAGTTACCTTTTCTTTGTGGTGAAAATACTTAAGATCTCATCATAAGTGATACTTAAGATGTCTCTTAGCAAACTTCATATGTGCAACATATTATTAACTACAGCCACTGTGCTCTACATTAGGTCTCCAGAACTTACTTATCTTATAACTGAAACTTTGTACTCCTTGGCCAACATCTCTTCATTTCCCCCAAACATTGACACCTGATAACTATTATTCTACACTGTTTCCATGAATTCCATGTTTTTAGAATCCACATATAAGTGAGATCAGATCATGTTGAAAAAGTCTCTCTGTGTCTGGCCTATTTCACTTAGCATGATGTCCTCCAGGTTCATCAATGTTGTGTAAATGACAAGATTTTCTTATTTTTAAGACTGAATAGTATTCTATTGTGTATATATACCACATTTTCTTTGTCCATTCACCTGTTAACAGAAACTTAGGTTGTTTCCATGTCTTGGCTCTTGTAAATAATGCTGGAACAAACATAGGTGTGCTGTTATCTCTTTGAGATAGTGATTTTATTACCTTTGGGCAAATATCTGTAAGCAGGATTACTGAATCATATGGTGGCTCTATTTTTAATTTTTTGAGAAACTTCCATACTGTTTTCCATAATGGCTGTACCAATTTACATTCCCACCAACATCTATAAGGGCTACCTTTTCTCCTGGCCAAAACTTGCTATCGTTTGACTTTCTGATAAAAGGTGTGAGGAGCTATCTCATTACAGGTCTAATTTGCATTTCCCCGATGATCAGTGATGCTGAGCACCTTCACGTATACCAACTGGCTTTTTGTATGTCTTCTTTGGGAAAATGTCCAATTAGGTCTTTGACCATCTTTACATTGGATTATTTGTTTTTTTATACCATTGAGTTATATGAGTTCCTTATATATTTTAGATATAAACCTTCTATCAGATATATAGTTATAAATATTTTACCTTATTTTGTAGGTCAACTTTTCATTTTGTTGATTGTTTCCTCTACTATGCAGAAACATTTTAGTTTAACATGGTCCCACTTGTTTATTTTTGCTTTGTCTGTGCTTTTGTGTTATATCCAAGAAATCATTGCCAAGATCATTGTCAAAGAGATATCCCCCTGTATTTCCTTTAGGAATTTTATGATTTCAGGTCCTCCTCTGGGAGTTTCACCTCTTTAACTTCCTTGGTTAAATTTATTCTAAGTATTTTATTCTTTTTGATTCTATTATAAATAGGATTGTGTTCCTAATTTTTTTCAGATAGATAGTTGTTAATGTATAGAAATGCTATAAATTATGAATGTTAATGTTGC
Organism: Lepilemur ruficaudatus; assembly: GCA_963574885.1. Lineage (NCBI taxonomy): Eukaryota > Metazoa > Chordata > Mammalia > Primates > Lepilemuridae > Lepilemur > Lepilemur ruficaudatus. The sequence goes on along the minus strand of CAUYRT010009313.1, from coordinate 15,558 downwards.
ATCCTGTAACTTTTCTGAATCTCTTTATTGATTATAACAATTTTTTGGTGAAGTCTTTCAGGTTTTGTGCATATAAAATCACATCACCTGTGAACAGAGATAATTTTACTTCTTCCTTTCCAATCTGGGTAATTTCTATGTGTATTTTTCCTTGACTAATTGCTCCTGCTAGCACTTCCAGTACTATGTTGAATAGAAGTGTTCAATCGAGAGTAGCCATCCTTGTTTTTTTCCTCATCGTAAAGGAAAAACCTTCCAGTATTTTACCACTGAGATTGAGTATGGTGTTTCCTGTGAGGTGGTCATATGTGGCTTTTATTGTGCTGAGGTTTATTTCTTCTGTGCCTACTTTGTTGAGAGGTTTTATTATGAAAGATACTGAATTTTGTCCAGTGCTTTCTCTGCATCTATTGAGATGATCATGATGTGATTTTCATCCTTCATTCTATTAATGTGATATATCACATTTATTGATTTGCATATGTTGAACCATACTTGCACTTCAGGGATAAATTCCACCTGATCATGGTGAATGAACCTTTTAATGTGGTGTTGAATTTGATTTGCTAGTCCAGTTGACCCTTGAATAAGATGACTTTGAACTTTGTGGCTCCACTTATACACAGATTTTTTTCTATATCTGCCACTCCTGAGTAGCAAGATCAATCCCTCCTATTTATTCTTCTCCTCAGCCTACTCAACACAAAAATGACAAGGATGAAGACTTTTATTCACTTTATGAATAATAAATATATTTTCTTCCTTATGATTTTCTTAGTAATATTTTCTTTTCTCTAGCTTGCTTTGTTATAAGAACAGTATATAATACACATAGTATACAAAAATGCTAACTGATTATGTTATTGGCAAGGCTTTCAATCAACAGTAGGTTATTAGTAGTTAAGTTTTGTTTTGGAGCCAAAAGTTATATGCAATTTTTGACTGTGTAGGAGGTTGGCACCACAAACTCTTTTGTTGTTCAAGGGTCAGCTGTAGTTAGTGGAAAATATTTGCATCTATCTACATGAAAGATATTGGCCTATAATTTTCTTTCCTTGTAGTGTTCTTCTGTAAAATGATTTTGGAAGTGTTCTCTCCCCCTCAATTTTTTGGTAGCATTCAGAAAGATTCACATTAATTTTTCTTTGATGTTCAGTTGAATTCACCAGTGAAGCTATCAGGTCCTGGGATTTTCTTGTTGAGAGGTTTATTATTACTGATTCAATCCACTTCTATTCTTCATCAGTTCAGAATTTATATTCCTTCATAAGTCAGTATTGGTACATTGCATATATCTAGAAATTTATCTGTGTACTCTAGGTAATCCAATTTTTTGGTGTATAGTTGGTCATAATGGTCTCCTAAGAGCCTTTGTGAAATCAGTTGTAATGTATCATCCTTCATTTCTGTTTTTATTATTTCATTCTTCTCTCATTTGTTGTGTAACTCTAACTAAAGGTTTTACAATTTTGCTTATCTTCTCAAAAATAATTATCAGTTTTGTTGATCTTTTATATTGATTTTCTAGTTTTTATTTCACTTATTTCTGCTCTGATATTTATTATTTTCTTCCTTTTACTAACTTTGTACTTCATTTGTTCTGTTTGTTCTTTTTTTTTTCCTTTTAGAGATAGGGTCTTGCTCTGTCAACCAGGCTGGAGTGCAATGGTGTGATTATGGCTTACTACAGCCTTTAACTCCTGGGCTCAAGCAATCCTCCTGCCTCCCAAGCAGCGGGGTCTATAGCCATATACCACCATTCCTGGCTAACTAAAAAAAAAAAAAATTAGAGATAAGGTCTTGCTACATTGCCCACACTGGTCTCAAACTCCTGGCCTCAAGTGATCCTCCTGCCTCAGCCTCCTGAGTAACTGGGAATTCAGGCATGAGCCATCATGCCTGGTTGAAGGGTAGCTTTGTTGGATAAAGTGTTATTGGTTTGCAGGCATTTTTTTTTAGCACTTTAAATATATACTTGTATTCTCTTCAGGCCTCCAAGGTTTCTGCTGAGAAATCTGTTGATAGCCTTTTTAGGGTTTTCTTGCATGTAACAAGCTTTTTTTCTCTTGCTGCTTTCAAAATCTGTCTTTGACTTTTGACTGTTGGAATATAATGTGTCTCAGTAAACACGCTCTTCAGTTGAACCTATCTGGAAAATTTTGAGCTTCATGTACCTAACTGTCAATATTTCTCCCCAGATTTGGGAAGTTTTCAGCCAGTATTTTCTTAAGTAATTTTTCTATTTCTTTGTTTCCCTCTCACTTCCTTTTAAGACTTTTATAATAGTGGAAATATTTGGTCTCTTGATTGTGTCCCGTAAGTTATATAGGCTTACTTCATTTCCTTTTATTTTTTTCTATTTTTTTCTCTTTTTTTCTCCCAGACTATAAAATTTTAAATGACCTATTTTCAAGTTTACAGATTCCTTCTTCTCCTTGATTATGTCTTCTGTTAACACTCTAAATGGCATCTTCCATTCCTTTCATTGTATTCTTCAGCTCCAGAATTTCTGGTGTTTTTTAATTGTTTCTTTCTCTTTATTGAACTTCTCATTTTGTTCCTGTATTGTTTTTCTGGTTTTGTTGACTTTTCTATCTGTGCTATCTTGTAGCTCACTAAGGTTCTTTAAAGCAATTATTTTGAATTCTTTTTCCAGCAGTTCGTAGATCTTCATTTCTTTGAGTTCATTACTGAAATATCATTGTATTCCTTTGGTGGTTTCATTTTTCCTTGATGTTTCATTTTTCTTGAAGTCTTGCATTGCTGTCTTTGCATTTGAAGAAGCAGTCACTTCCTCCCACTTTTACTGATTGTCTTTGGAGAGAAACGCCTTCACCAGTCAGCCCAGATAGGGATTCTGAGTTTCTCTCAGATCTTTCCTGTAGTTGTGCCCACTCCAAACCTTGTGTTCCTTCTTGTGGGGGAATTCTTAAGATTGTATACCTTCTCTTGATCCTGAAAAGCTAGACCCAGTGCTAAGACCCTCCCATTTATTTTTCGTAAGGAGATGCTTTAAACGGTTCTAAGATTCTGTGCCTTCTCCCAGTACTGAAGAGTTCAGCTTGCTGTCTGCATCAGACACTGGCACTTACCATTCTTGTGGGTGCATTCTGGAAGCAAGTTGGGGGGTAGGTGAGATTCACAGAGTGTTTAGAGTCTTCATGGGCCATTAGGGGGAAGTGCCTGTAAATGAGATGTCCCACACAGCTTGTGGGTAGTCTTCCTGATGGAGTCTGCAGACTGGTTAATAGTGCAGAATCTCTCCTCCCTGCTCCATGCCTTTCCAAGCCTCTCAGCTATGTTGATCACCTCAATATTCTAGAGGGTATAAGAAAGAAGTGGGCCTCTTGGGCAGCAACTTGGATGATCAGGGGAGCCAGACATTCACTCACTATGCTCTTGCTTTTTCCCGTGGGGGAAATCATGGGGCTAAGGTATCTCTCTTAGCACTGAACTATGCTCCATTGACAGAAGAGTGATGGAAGTAAAGTGATTCTGGTTTTTTTTTTTTTACTCTCTTTAATTCATCTATTCTCAGATTTTTTTCACTCCAACAATGTACTAGAACTTCTTTTCTGAGTTCCTGGACTCCCACAAAGGAGCTCATGCCTGTGGGTAGTTGTCAAAATCAATGCTTCTGCAGAGGGAAGATGGTAGAAAGCTCCTATTCTCCCATCTTACTAATATCACTCTCATTATTTCTTAAATTTATTTGAAATATGTTTTTTCTGCCTGTGTTTTTGGCTTTAAGTTCATTTTCTTCTTTGTATATTAATAATGAGAGATCTGCATTCACCTATTTTTAACATTTATTAGCTGTGTGATCTTGAGCAAGCTCCTTAACCTCTGCCTTAATTTTCTCATCTAAAAATGATAGCAATCATAATATTTGGATTTTTCAATTGTTGAGCAGATACAGTGTGTTAACACATATAAATCATATAGCTCTCTGGCACATATTAAGTAGTCAATAAATATTAACCACTATTATTTATATGAAAAACCATAGGTAGCATTAATTAATAACTCTTTGATTAGTAGATTTTTTAAAATCATATTTAGCTTATCATTTTTGTATTTATGTTTATAAATGAGCCTGACTTTTAGTTGACTTTTGGACTGAATTTTATAAATTCTATTAGTCTATCATATTCAGCTGAACAGTGTGCTACATTTTACTTATGTTTTAATTCTCTTCAAGAAGGTAGCAAGGAGGTGGGCAGAGAGCAAAGCAGAAAATAGGGTAATGATTTATTTTTGAAGGTGACTTGATTGGTACCAGAGGTTCTTGATTCCAATGTCAAAACAATGTACAACTGGATTAGAATACAAAAGCTCCAGTCCACCTTTCTAGTCAATGCTTATGATAAAAGTTCATGGGTCTGAAAGATAATGCAAGAAGTTAAAGCTATTATAACTGCACTTTATTCTTTAAGACAAAAGGTTTTCTCCTGAGTGAGTAGTACATCACTTGTTTAACATAAATGCTCTTGATGAGGTAAGATGTCATTGCCAAAACCCCACAAACTTGATTCAGGCCGTTTGTTAGCTACTCATAACCATCTAAACTGCTTGGGAAGGAAGATGAGTAAAGACATGTAGCATATTTTGGCCACACTAAAAATCCCGGAGTTCTAGGTAATAGTGTACGTCTCACAATATATCTTATCTTGATGAAAACACTTATTCTAAAAATGGGAAGTGTGATGTACTTCTATTTCACCAGTCACACAATTTTTTTGGCTTCCCATTGCATATAAAGGTTATTTTTATACTATACTGTGGTCTAGTAAGTGTGCAATAGCATTATATCTTAAAATGTACATATCTTAATTAAAAATACTTTATTGCCAAAAAATTCTAAAGATCATCTGAGCATTCATTAAGTTGCAACTTTTTTGCTAGTGAAGCATCTTCCTCAGTGTTGATGGCTGCTGACTAATCAGGGTGGTGGTTGCTGAAGGGTGGCAGTGGCAATTTCTTAAAATAAGACAACAGTGAAGTTAGCTGTATCAGTTGGCTCTTTCTTTCATGGAAGATTTCTCTGTAGCATGTGATGTTGTTTTAGAGCATTTTACCCACAGTAGAACTTCTTTCAAAATTTGATTCATTCCTCTCAAACTCTGTAGCTGCTTTAGCAACTAAGTTTATGTAATATTCTAAATCTTTTGTTGGAGTGTATCTTCACCAGGAGTAGATTCCATCTCAAGAAGCCACTTTCTTTGTTCATCCATAAGAAACAACTATCCATCTGTTATAGTTTTATCATGAGATTGCAGCAATTGTTACATTTTTCAGCTCCACATTTAATTCTAGTTTCCTTGATATTTCCACCACATATGCAGTTACTTCTTCCACTGAAGTCTTGAACCACACAAAGTCATCCATGAGGGGTGGGAATCGACTTCTTCTGAACTCCTGTTAATGTTGATGTTGATATTTTGACCAACTCCCATGAATCACAAATGTTCTTAATGGCATCTAGAATTGTGAATCCTTTCCAGAAGATTTTCAATTTACTTTGCCCGGCAGAGGAATCACTATCTATGGCAGCTGTTGGGGCAGCTTATGAAATATATTTTTTAAAAACTAAGACATAAAAATCAAAATTACTTCTTGATCCACAGAGTGCAGAGTGGATGCATTGTTTGCAAGCATGAAAACAGCATTAATCTCCTTGTACATTTCCATCAGAGCTCTTAGGTGACTAGGTGACTACATACAGTGTCAATGAACAATGATACTTTGAAAGAAATACTTTTTTCTGAGTCAGTAAGTCACCAAAATGGACTTCAAATATTCAGCCAACCTTGAAATAAACACATGTGCTCTCATTCAAGCTTTGTTTGACATTTATAGAGCACAGACTGAATAAATGTAGATTTATTTATGTATTTATTTTTAAAGATAGGGTCTCACTATGTTGCCCAGGCTGGAGTGCAGTGGTGTGATCATAGCTCATTGCAGCCTTGAGTCCCTGGGCTCCAGCAATCCTCCCACCTCATCCTGCTGGGTAGCTGGGACTACAAGTGTGTGCCTCCATGTCCAGCTATTTAAAAAACATATGTAGAGATGGAGTCTCACTATGTTGTTCAGGCTGATCTCAAACTTCTGGCCTCAAGCGATGCTCCCACCTCAGCCTCCAAAAGTGCTAAAATTACAGGCATGAACCACTGCACCAGGCTAGAATAATTTTTAAGTGCCCCAGGATTTTTGTAATGGTAAATGAGCATTGGTTTCAACTTAAAGTCAACAGGTACATTAGCCCCTAACAACAGTCAATCTGTCCTTTGAAGCTTAGAAGCCAGTCATCAGCTTCTCCTCTGAAGTTGAGAAGGCCTAGATGGCATCTTCTCCCAATATAAGGCTGCTATGTATACATTGAGAATCTGTTGTTTGGTGTAGCCACCTTCGTCAATTATCTTAGCCAGATCCTCTCAATCGCTTGCTGCAGCTTCTACATTAGCACTTGCTGCTCTTTACCATGAACTTTGATGCCATGGAGGTGGCTTCTTTTCTTAAATCTCATGAACCAACATCTTTTAGCTTCCAACTTTTCCCCTACATCTTCCTAATCTCTCTTAGCCTTCATAGAATTGAAGAAAGTTAGGGCTTTGCTCTGGATTAAACTTTGTCTTAAGGGAGTGTTGTGACTTATTTGATCTTCTGTCCAGACCACTGAAACTTTCTTCATATTAGCAATAAGGCTGTTTTCCTTTGTAATCATTTGTGTGTTCACTAGAGCAACATTTTTAATTTCCTTCGAAAACTTTTCTTTTACATACCCACCTTGACTAACTGTTTAGCGCAGGAGGCCTGCCTGGCTTTTAGCTTTCCTTGGCTTGTGACATGTTTTCCTCACTAAGCTTAACCATGTCTAGCTTTATTTAAAGTGACAGATATGTGACTCTTCCTTTCGCTTGAATACTTAGAGGCCATACAAGTGTTATTAATTGGACTTTTTTTTTTTTTTTTTTGGAGACAGAGTCTCACTCTGTTGCCCAGCCTAGAGTGCCGTGGCATCAGCCTAGCTCACAGCAACCTCAAACTCCTGGGCTCAAATAATCCTCCTTCCTCAGCCTCCTGAGTAGCTAGGACTACAGGCACGTGCCACCATGCCCGGCTAATTTTTTCTATATATTTTTATTTGGCCAATTAATTTCTTTCTATTTTTAGTAGAGATGGGGTCTTGCTCTTGCACAGGCTGGTCTCGAACTCCTGAGCTCAAACAATCCACCCTCCTCGGCCTCCCGGAGTGCCAGGATTACAGGCATGAGCCACCACGCCCGACCTATTGGCCTTATTTTGATATTTTTATGTCTCGGGGATTAGAGAGGCCTGAGGAGAAAGGGAGAAATGGGGGAACGGCCAGTTGGTGGTGCAGTCAGAACACACGCAGCATTTATCAGTTAAGTTTGTCATCTTATATTGGTACATGGGGCTCCAAAACAATAAAAATAATAATACTAAAGATCATTTATCACCGATCATCATAAAAGATGTAATAATAATGAGAAAGTTTGGAATACTGTTAAAATTACCAAAATGTGACACAGAGACATGAAGTGAGCACATGCTATTGGCGATCCGGCACCTATAGGTTTGCTTGACGTGAGGTTGCCACAAACCTTCTATTTCTAAAAAATGAAATAATACCTGTGAAGCACAAAAAAGAGAAGTACAATAAAATGAGGAGGTATGTCTGTGCTCAAAAAAGAATTATGAAAGATTATCTCCCAATGAAATGTAAATTTTAATTATAATGTCATTATAGTTTAATTTTTATTTTACATTCCCCTTATTAATTTTTGAAAGGCAATAAAAATATATTCTGTTTTAAACTTTTAAGTGTCCTAATCATGCTGTTGTGATGAAAGAAACAATGCACTTTGGAACACTTCATTTCCAGGTGAATTATAGTCTATTGCTGAATATTCATTCAGCTACTAAAAGATAGTACAATATCTGGGTTCATTACAATACTCATGTATTAAAAGTATCAGAGAACTATAAGGAAAATAAAGACTAATGGAATAAAATTCCAGAGAGGAGAGAACCATTCTGGGGTAAACTGAGGATTCCAGCAGTTTTTATTCTGGTGGCATGCATTCATTTTAAGTGCGGGAGACTGAGAATTGTGAGTCATTCCAGATAGAAGAATCTTCCTAGAGAAAAAGTAACCAGCAGTGCTTTCATCAGTTATATAAAGCTAGAATGATAAACACAAGAATGGGGAAATCTTTTATACTGCTGCACATCCCCATAAAAAAAAAATCACTGTATCCTGAGCATAGGACTAAAAATTTTGAATGTCGTAGTAAATTTTGTAGGAGTACCCTGGTAGTTATTAAATAAAAAAAATTTCTTCCATGGGGAGTAGGGTCAGCTAGAGGGTGAAATCCAGGCTTGGCTATAGCAGAAAGCAAAACAGAGCTACGGTGACCTTTACTAAAATTGTAAGCTAATTTGCATTGAGGTCATCAGCCTCCACATTTTCTCTGCCTAACGCAGGAAAGAATTAACCCTATCTGGTTGACTATCACATAATCTGGACTCTGTATGGTTATTTTTACACAATTAAAACACTAAACTTGCAAAATGTCAAGACTATATGACCTGTAATCAATAATTAAAAGAAAAAAAATAGACTGTAGAACAAAACCTTGGATGTTGGAATGGACAGAACAGGATTTTAAAATAATTATGATAAGTATATTAATGAAATAGATCAAGAGATGGGAGAAAGAATAGAAAATTTTCATAAAAGATTAGACCTATTATATTAAAAAAACCAAACTAAATGTACATTTTGAACTAAATAATAAAATATCTGAAATTAATAACTTCCATGGATAAATTTAATAGTATATTGGCCAGAACAGGATTGATGAATTGAAAAACAGATAAATAAAAAATGCAAAACTGATGCTCAGAGAGAAAAAGGCATAAAAAAATAAAGGTGAGAGATATGTGGAGCCCATCAGTAAGTCTAAGAGTATAAACATATTCTCAGGGGACAAAAAAAGAGAGAATGTGACAATCCAAATACTGAAGAAATAATGGCTGAATTTTTTTCCAAAATTGATGGACGAGATCAATCCAGACTCAAGAAGTTCCATGAACTCTAAGCAATATATATCCAAGTCACACTGGAGGAATCAAAAAACAAAAGGAAAATATTAATACCAGCCAAATAAGAGGCATATTATGTTCAAAAGAGCAGCAAGATTGAAATTGATTTTAAAAATAATGGAAGCTAGAAAATGATGAAATGGCCTTTTTAAAAATGCTAGAAGAACATGAGTTCTATATCCAGTGAAAAAATATTTTATAAATAAAAGTTAAAAAACTATTTTCAGAGAAAAAAAATCTTCCTTCAAATCTTTTTAAAGAATTTATTAGAAAGGAGGCTGAATGATTAGTTTATACATTCATCTCAAGAAATTGGAGAATAATAGTTCAAATCTCAAATATATGGAGACAATCTATGAAAATATTAATCAAATTCATAAATACCTACAAACAGTGATCCATGAAAAAGAAAGAAGAAACAAGTTGCCAGTATTAGGAATAGTAGGAGTGCAAAATGAGTCATCACAAACATTATTCAGGCATCAAACGAATTGATATTATAAGCAACTTAGAGTTAATTAATTTTTAAAATTTTATGAAATGGAATTTTTTGGAAAGAAATTTATTACCTAAATTGACAGAAGAAAAAATTGAAAATTTTAATAATCTTTTATCTATTAGTGAAATTAATATGTCTTTAGCAACAGTCCCAGAAAGAAAATTCCAGACCCATATGGCCTCAACAGTGAGTTCTTTCAAATATTCAAGGAAAAAATAATAACAATATTAAACAAATTCATCCAGAGTAGGAAAAAAAAACCCATCACTTTCTAATTCTTTTGTAAGACCTAGGGAAACCCAACAACAAAACTTCACAAGGACAATTAAAGGAAAGGAAAATTACAGACTAATTTCTTTAAGTCACATAAATGCAACAATCCTAAATCCAATCCTAGAAAATCAAATCCAGCAACATATAAATAGGATAATATATCACGAAAAGTGTGTTTTATTCCAGGAATATAAGATCGGTTTAACATTTGGAAAAACACATACATATGTTCGCCAAAAGACGTGCACATGAATATTCATAGCAGCAGTATTCATAAAGCCAACCTCAAAACCACCCAAAGGCCTATTAACAGTTAAATGGATAAATAAATTGTGGTATATTCACACAATGCAATACTATATGGCAATGAGGATGAACAAAACATAGCTACTCACAAACCTAGTATTGAGGGAAACAAGCTAGAATGAAAAAAGCAGCTATTTAAAATGCAATTTGCATAGAATACAAAAATAGACATCCATGATGTTAAAAGTTTGGATAATGGCTCCCCTGGGGTGGAAGTAAGATCATGATTAGAAAGAGGTATGAAGGGGGCTTCTGTGTGTTGGTACATATAGGTGTGTTCCATTTGCAAAACTGAATCAAGCTGTATACTGATGCTACGTGCACTTTTCTTAATGCACATTCACTTCAATACCAAATTAAGGAACAAATGTGTTCTAAATTGGAAAGCTGGCTCCTGTGATAATGCCTCATTTCAGAACTGTGTGTTTAAAAAAAAAAAAGAATTTATTTTCCTGCACCATCCCTGCCACTCACCCTGTTTGATACTTTAGTGACAATACTCATCAGAACAAGGGGTTGTGGGAAGAGGGTGTAGTACTTGAAGTAAGGGACACTTTGTTCATGATTCATTTACCTACTCTAGGACTGCCTTTATCTTCACAAATGATTATAGTTCACTTTTTTTTCTTATAGAATTATTTACTATAGGTTGAAACAAAAGTTATCAATTGATCAGAAGTAAGACAATAAAAGACATGGATGGGGAAAAAAATCCTCTCTAACAAATGCATTAGAGAAGTAGTTTAACTTTGAACACTATCATTTACAGAATCAATCTTATAATTTTCTCTTTTGGCAGATTTTCAAAGTTTTCAAAATATAGCTGCTTCTATAAATTAAGCCCCACAGCTGTGTTACTGAGTGAGTTTTCTAATTTCTTAGTATGAGAGTCAATCTGCATAATCAGTTTCTGAAACAACGGTGTATATTTCCCATGTTAATATCTGCTTAAAGGGGAGTGTTCTTTGCTCTCTGACTTATGAGGGGAAAAGAAAATGAAACTGAATACAATCAAATCAAATGGACACATTTAAAAGATTGTAAAGTGTGATGAGTCCAAGTACTAGAGATGTTGTAGTTAATATGCTAACAGTGGCTACCAATTTGTAAATAAATCAATTAAAGCAAGGGATGATAATTGAAATAATAATTTCAGTATGAATGTACAGATACAGAAGAAACAGGATTTATGCTCATAATATAAAAAGGGGTAGGGGGCTCAACCTGAAAATGCATTAATATGCAGTCCTCAGGTCCACAATTAAAAGTAAAAATAGCCCTCCTAAAAGAAACAACATTTTGCAAAGTATTATGATTTCATAAAAATGTAAAAATAATAGTATTGACCAATAAAATTGGCCAATAGGGTAATAGATTATCAGAATACTTTGGCTTTTAAGTGTCATCTGTAGGTAACAGGTGCTTAAATAAGAGTTTCAAGGGCAGATCTATGATTAGATTTGCCTTTTAATGTAGTATATGCATACCATGGAGTAATGCTCAGCCACAAGAAACAATGGTGATCTAGCACCTCTTCTATTATCCTGGATGGATCTGGAGCCCATTCTACTAAGTGAGTGTATCACAAGAATGGAAAAACAAGCACCACATGTACTCACCATCAAATTGGTACTAGCTGATCAACACTTAAGTGCACATATAGTTGTAATTCATCAGGTGTTGGGCAGGTGGGAAGAGGAAGGAGGGAATTGGTATGTTCACACCTAATGGGTGCGGTGGGCACCATCTGGGGGATGGACATGCTTGTAGCTCTGACTCAGGCAGAGCAAAGACAATACATGTAACCTAAATATTGGTACCCCTGTAACATTCTGGAATTTAAAAAAATTGCCTTTTAGTGAGATAGCTACAGCAATAGGTTAAAAAATAGGTTTGAGATGGGGAGCTGATCAAAAGGAGTGTCAGTGAATGAACACAGAGTGCCCAAAATGAAATGCACACTAGAATTAAACATCAAATGAAATTTGGATGTTGTGTTCTCTGATCTATTCTGATTTTTGTATGTTTGTTTGTTGTTTCAATTTGCTCTAATGGTCTACAAATCATGGAATCCTAGTTTTAGACCTATGATAAAAATATCTGGCTATCCTTCCCGTGTAGCTGTGATATTCTTCATAAACAAAATATTTCCAATCACCTGTATTTTTGATATGCTTTGTAAACATTCACATAAAAATTCTGTACAAGTTGTAGATATCATGGAGGTACATTCCTAAGCACCCCAAGGTATTTATCCTTCACGTTCCTCTCAAAAGAGATGAAGACATATCTATGGCCTGAAAGGAATTAACCATTACTCTCTTGGTTCAGCACTCTTCCTGCTAGACAGATTAGGTAATTTTTCAAAGTAATATGTAAAAATCATTGCTTCCTGGTACACTAGAAATTTTAATGCACTGATATAACACCATTTACCTGGAGATAACAGAATAGAATAACATAGTGCATTCTAAGACAGAGAAGCTGAAACAAACAAAACCTAAAATAAGAATGTGTTCATTGTGCTTCTGTCTCAGACTATGAGCTCAGTATTTGAGAAGCTAGGACAAGAATTGCCACATACTGGAGGGTCAGCACATAACTTATTGGATGGGACCAATTGGCAGGACTTATATCTTTTAGCGTATCAGAAGGCTTTCTTGTCACACTACCTAGAAGGACTCTGGTAGCCTTGACTTCTTCCACAAATTGATCAAGATCTAGAGCTATTTTAATGCTTACATCATTCTTCTTAACCTGAGCTTAAGTTATTAAGGTTTAGCCTTTGATTTAGTAAACTTCCCCGGGAGCAGTTTTGTCACAGTGAAGTAGAACATCAGGCTGGGGCATGAAAACCAGAATTTCAGAACCGAATCTATCCAAGACTTGGATCACGTCATTGGCTCTTTTGACCCTTAGGTTTTCCATTTGGATATGTCATTCCCACCTCTGAATTCTTTTTTCCCTGGGTTTCTGTGAGGGATAATGTGATTATTAGTAAGATCCTTTGAGATTTGTTAAAATAAAAGCTTTGATATGTGAAGCTTCATGGTTTACTTAAATCAGAGAGACAAGTAGACGGTTCTAGTTTAAGAATTTACCAGCAAAATCATACCAAGAAAGCTTCAAAGAACAAATATATAGAAAATAATATGAGTGAGATACACTTTTATCACCATTTTTATAGCTTGCTGTTGTGTAAGTGGCAGTAAAAAACTAGCTCTAGCAAGAAAAAACTCCCTTAGAAATTATCGCTTTTGCAAAACAAAAGAGTTTCATCTAGATAATTAAGAAAGTCGTCAGAGAGTCGGATCTTGGTAATGATAAACAGTAAACATTGAAAACTAATTTCTTTGTCCATTTTGTATTTTTTCACAAAATTACAGCAAAAAGAATGCTTTATTTTTCTAATTCTTGTTGAAGTCTTCTTTACAAAGATAACCTCCTTTCAAATCACTCTTGAGATATTAGTTTAATTGCCTCAAATAATTGAGCTGTTTTGCATATACAAATAACATATTATTATTTGGCTGTGATGTGGTTTCCATCCTTTGTTGAAAAAAAAAATCCATTATAATCTAACTGTAACAGATTAGATAAATCAGTGCTAGCTCCAAATGTTAAAATCAAGGCATTATTAATACTTTTCTGGATCAAATATTTGTAGGCCTGATAAATATTAATTACTTTTCAGTTGCCTAATATATCTAGAAATGGATGGCACTGTTTCCTTTTCCACCCTGCTCTGCCAGTTTATCTACTATTGTGTTTACGATAACTGAAAGTGGAGTGTTGGTGGGCTGCCTACTTCTTGTGCCACTCTTCTGGATTGGCTGCTTATTTTATTTTATTTTATTGAAAGAAAATTAAAAGCACAGGGAAAGATAAAAGAGTAAAATTGGCCTTCACCAGTAACATGCTATGTAGTTGAGTATATCCTAGAATTGCTGCCTGTACTCAAATTCTTTTGATCTACAAATTTCCAAAGAAGTGATAAGATACTGCCTACATTATTGATTTTATTAACTGTAGGAATATTTGCCTTATGATCCCAAATGTCCAATGGATTATATATCATCTATTGTGCCTAACACAGATGCATGCATTATGAACAAAAGTTGAAAAATATTATCAACGGTGACACAGTAATGATGATAATGATAATAATGGTGATAATAATGATGATGATGGAATTGAGCTTATGTTATAAAAAAGGCTCTCAGCAAGAAATTAGGATAGTTACCAAGTAATTCTAGAAACTGAGCATGCACCAAAGGATTTAGCACATTAACAAAGAACAAGTCTTGGGTAGAAATGTAATGAAATATAACTTAAATATTAATTTGTTGCCATCAACAAAATGGGTTTATATAATAGATGAAAAGACAGTAGCCTCTGGATGTGTTTTGGACCTTGGATGAGCTACTTATCTTGAAGAGCTGCTGCCAATATTTCTTCACATTACAAAGCTTTCAGGAGCATTTTATAGCCATGCTTAGGGTAATACATTTGTGGATATGTCTGTCTGGGTGTTTGGATAATGAGATCCAACGTGACTTGAGTAAGAGATCCAAAAAGCAGTCCTGACTTGCTCAGTGTTAAATACATATTAGTGGTTAGTGAATTTAATTGAAAAAGAAAAGGGAAAAGAGGGAGGAAGAAAGAAAGCAAAGAAGGAACAAAAGGAGGAAGAAAGGAGGAAGGAAGGAAAAAAAAGAAAGAAAGGAAGACAGCATATTACTGTGTATTAGATTTTCCTGGCTAAAATAAATCCAGATAATCAATCCAAAGCAGTGTTGTTCATTAGAAATACAATGCAAACTGCATATGTAATTGAAATTTTTCTAGTAGTCACATTTAGAAAGTAAAGAGAAGTGAGTGAAATATTTTAATAATATATTTTAGTTAATCCAAAATTTTTTAACATAAATAAAAGATTATTCATCAAATATTTTGCATTTTTTGTGCGTTGCATCTTTGATCTGGTATGTATTTTACACTTGCAGCACATCTCAGTTCAGACTAACCACATTCCAAGTGCTTCATTGCCACATGTGGCCAGTGACTACTATACTGGGCAGTACAGCTCTAGAACATCTTATAAGATCAGGCTGAAGCTAGTTTCCAGCTAAAACCATATCATTGCTTGGCTTTTATCCATCCTGTCCTGCTTTTCTCACCCATTTCTCCCCAAGTGATTCTTTTATTTTTTTCCTTTTTTATTGGGGGAAAAACTACAAAGCATTTACAGTATAATGTTTACAGTCACAATTTATAGTGAGCTGATTTCCCAAAATATATTACCACTCAAGTTGACTTATCTTGTTACATTTAAAAATCTACTCTGT
>CAUYRT010009307.1:0-41911 GCA_963574885.1 Lepilemur ruficaudatus | reverse complement strand
AAGAGTTTTTCCAACATTTTCTTCTAGAATTCTTACAGTTTCATGCCTTAGGTTTAAGTCTGTTATCCACTGTGAGTTGGCTTTTATAAGAGGTGAAAGCTGTGGATCCTATTTTGTTCTTCTACATGTGGCTATGTAATTTTCCCGGCACCATTTATTGAATAAAGATTCTTTTCCCCAGTGGATGTTTTTGTCTGCTTTGTCAAAGATCAGATGGCTATATGAGGATGTTTTTATATCAGGGTTCTCAATTCTGTGTGTTATTTGATCTTAATTTTGCAGTTGAATAAACCTGAAGCTTAGAAATGTTTTATAAGTTGCCTGAAGTTACACACTTACTATAGTGGCAAAGCTGGGATTTAACCCCAGGTCTGTCTGACACTAAATCTCACTAATTTCTAAGGCATCCTATGTGTATTACATCGAGAGATTTCTTACGTCGGGATTTTATGAGCCACAAAATGATTTATTGAGAATGACCTAACTTATAGAATTTTATTTCTTCACTATTCTAGTACTCCAAGTGGATTATAGATAGTTAGAAAATACACACACAGCTTATGATTCATTTGGCTAAGGATGCAGAGACTAGCAGGAACTAGGGCAGAAATGTAACATACCTTAGCCTGACTTTCCCTTGTCCGGGGTCCCTTATGGGATTCTTGGCTACTTATGATGTTGTGGTATTTGTAGAGTCCTGGGAAACCACCTGATTCTTAGAAGCTTGAACCAGAATGAACTGAAATACAAAGTCTGTGTACAAACATAGCAATAATTATTCATGGAAGTTGGAATCTTCTTGTCATTAAATCTCCTTGTCATGGAACCAAACTAAGTAAAAACAATGGACTTCTTTATCTCAGGGAAGAAGGAAAAGAACTGTTTTGTGTCCCTGATCACTTCTGTGGCCTCTTGCTGATCAGCATCTGGGGAAAATCGTTTTCTCACAACTATTTAATATAAACACAAATATGATCAATATCTAAATAACTATAAGTATGCTTCAGTGTGGTTCATGTATTAACTCAAGATTTTTCCTTAGTGCAGAAATTGTGATAACTTTTAGCTTAGGTTCTAGCATCTGGTATGACCCATTCTAACTTTCACTTCTTGTGTTCTTCCAATTCTGTTTCTCCTCTTCAATGGACTCAATAATGTTCTTAGCTCATGGCTGTCTGTGTTGGGATTGTAGCTTCTATTTTTCCTGATTCTTGTTTCTAAGTTCTGAGTCTTACGAGCAAGTGACTGATGACGTACACATTGATTTTACTTTCCTCTGTTATGCTTTTCTGATGTGTCCCTTTCTTTCTAATTGAAACAGCATGATGGTTATAGCTCTCTAATTTGCTATCTAGCTTGAATGTACTGTAGCTGGGGACCTTTATCTGGGAAGATTTACTTTTTTCTTAGGGCCAGAATTAAAAATACATTTCTCCATTTCATGCCACTGTGTTTCTTTCTGTGTAATGTCAATTAAGCCTTTATTCCTGGCATTAGAAGCTCAGTATTAGAAGCACGGGAGTGTTTCTGCTTACCACCTTCTTGCTATACAATATCCTGTGAGCCACACATGTTATCACTATTGGCCAGTAAGAGAGGTGCTGAACAGATTGTGTCTATTTAGCAGTTAGCTTGTTGTATTGGCTACTTTAACAGAAACCAAAATAACTAAGGCTTAAACCAGGTAGAAGTTTATTTCTCTCACACACAAACATCCAAGTTATAGGTGGCAGAAGGGGACATGGAGGAGCCTGGCTTTGTTCCAAGGTGTTGTTCAGGAACCAAATTCCTTATTGCTCCCCATCCCCTAGGGTGTTTCAGGCTTTGGTATAGTCGAAGACAGAAAATGGAAAAGAAGTAAGTGAAGGACATACACCTTCCTTTTAAAGATGTGTTGTGGAAGCTGTATATATAGTTTCTGTTTATATCCCATTGGAAAAAATATAATCATATGGTCACATTTGGCAGTAAGGGAGGCTAGGAAATGTAGTATTTAGCTGGGAGCTAAATTTTTTGTATGGTTAAAAAGAAGAAAGTGAGAGCTGACACTAAGAGACAACTTATCTCATTCTGCATCCAGGATTGAAGGGGGAAAAGAACCCAGAGAACAGTTAAGAGTGGGCTGACATCCTATGGCTCACGTCAGATGAGGAGAAAGTGCAGGAAACTAATTTGGGCCCAAGCAAAGATCAACTGGGGTAGACCAGTAGAGAGCCAATTTTGTAGTTTCTCTACGAGAAAAAAACAAAACAAAACAAAATGAGTATTTAAGGAATCAGTGAATAATCAAAGTTATTACACAGCACCGTAATTTGATATTGGTGTTAGGTGTGTAATGGAAAGGGGCAGATAGAGACATTTTGTTTCCAGGTAGGAGCCAATGCAAGCTTGTACTGGAGTGTGGACAGCAAGGTCAGAGGCAGGATGGGCATGAGAGACACTGGAGACGGAGATTCCCTTGAGATGGGCAGAGAAGGCCTGGAAGAAGGTAAACCTGATCGTGAAGTGTCCAGCATGTTTCTCTAAAAGTGTGTTCATTAAAAGAAATAGGGAAGTCAGGAGGAGCTGGTTTTGTTTTGTGATTTGTCTTGTTTGCTTGTATGGAGTTTGTGGCAGCAGGGGAGAAGGGAGCGAGATTAATTACTTTGTTTTTGACCATTTGAGTTTGTGGTATCAGTGGAGTATCCAGATGGCCATGTTCACAGGGAGGCAGACTATTGGAGGGGAAAGCTTTAGAACTTTAAGAAAAAGAGGTTATGAATCTAATAGGTAAAGGCATGAGACCCTTTATTCTCTCAAGAGAAAAAGAGTGAAGGGTCAACTTTGGGGAGGAACTATGTTCCTGGTGGGGTAGCAAGAAAGACTAGAAAAGCAACTAAAAAGAAAAAGGAATCTTCATTGATGTTGACAAGTGTTTCAAGGAGAAGAGCAGCCACCAGGGTGGTATTTCTAGAGAAAACAAGAACAAACACCTGATGATCTGCTTACTGGGAGATCATTGTAACCTCTAAGTGACTCGTTTTAGTAGAGTGAGAGGCATGTGAGCCACAACTGCATAGTCAACTAGTGCGCTGAGGGGGTTGGCCAGGAGGGAGAGTCAGGTGCTGTGATGTTCCCTTCTCCTTCCCATTGCAGACACTCAGATGGCGTGTGCCTGTCTATTACAGTGAGCTGTAAGGAGCTGGCTTAGGATGAAAGGTGGAAGGCAGGAAAGTCTTAGGGAAAGTTGGCTTGTTTTTACAATTTTTTTGATATAACACTATAATACTACTTCTTTATTAATTAGTTGCATTAGTCTCCTATGATTTTAAAAGGAGTACAATGTTCACCTTAGCTTTTGTATAACAAGATTAGATTGAGAACTCAGTAAGTATAAGTATGTTATTATCTTTTACATGATACACTCCTTTTGATGCAGTGAATTCTCACTAAAAAAAATTATTTTTTTCCCCCTGAGTGATTTGTAGTTGGAGTCTAGCCAAATTATTTTATCTTTAGGGACTGAATATACGTGTCCTGTAAGGACAACATGAATTTGTTCACCAAGAATTTGACAGTTTGAATCAGCATTAATTATGGCATTATTTCTGAATATATTCTTAATTATAGTTATATTGATATTGGCTAAGAGTTTTGATACATTTGGATGACTTTCCATATGAACAAATGCTTGAGTGATTTGATTATGCTTCCTAATGAATCTGTTGTATATTATGAAGCTTTTGCCAAGACATTTAGGAACTCAGTTAAAAAAAATAAAAGTAATACATCTTTATTTGAATTTCAAATATGACTTAGATTCTGTTCAGAAAATATAACTAGATTATGATTATGATTTATCTTTTGAGGGCTTATAGTGTTATGGATGCATTAGCATTCTTCTTTCTTTAATGCTTATGAACTATATTCTTTATGTCTGTATGCTTGAAATCGATAGCAAATCTATAATTATGCATGTTACTTAATAACAGCTGTTAAGTACATAGTTGGTATTTAAGTTACTGAAACCATAGGAAATACTTTAGTAAGTATGGTGCCAAAATCTGTGGCTATTCTAATTCCTAATTAATAAATACTTATTAAATGTATACTACGTGCAATACATTTTGCTAGAGGGCACAGGGAATGTGGAGAGGAATACAGGTTTTTATTTAACCTCAATGGACTTTCAAACTCATAGGGAAATGAAGAAATGCACATATAATTGTAGCATATATTGCAATTTATCCAGTGAAAAATATACAAGATGCAATCAAGGTTAAAGAAATGCAAAAGGGAAAAGGTCAGGTATAGTGACGGTTTCATAAAAGAGAGGATGCTTAAGAAAAGGCTTAGCCAATGAGTAAGGATTGGGTGGCAGAAATGGGGAGTGTTTTCCTGGCAAGGGAAACAGCCTAAGCCAAGACTAAGTGGAGAGCATGATCTGAACTTTGAGTTGAATAGGCAGACCAAGTGGAGAAGGTAAGCCTGAAGGGCAATGGTGGAGGGTAGGGGTTCATTGTGGATAGCGTGTTAGCCAGAAGAAGCTGTTAACAAGTATTTTGATTCATGGATAATAGAAAGCCATTGTGATGGTGGTGGTGGTTATTATTATTGTTGTTCAAGCTATATATTTCCTATGCAATTAGTAGAGTCTACTAGTAGTATGTCTTTCAAAAATTAGAAGACCAGTCATTTGGTCTGTGTTGGGGAAAAAAGCCATACCTATCAAAGGAGGGCCAGCATGGCCTGGGGACCTCGGCTTTCCTTTGAGAACAGGCTGAAACTGAGAGCTTTTGATGTTGTCATAAAGTGTCAAAGACACACTGACAAGACTGAAAAAAGACTGTCATTAAAAAACTTGAAGTTTTGCTACTGTTACTAGACCATACCATTTTTAGTAAATGGTAAAATTTTATGATGATAATGAATTCTAATTATTTTGTGAAAGGTAAAATTATATTGCACTGTATTTTTAAATGTTGAATTTGTTACTCTGTTAAATATAAACATTTAGAACAAGTCGTACTATATGTACTTGAGTTTTGGTCTGCCTTCTCCCTTTTTAAATATGCTGGAAGCTCAAAAAATGAAAGTGTCCTGGGCCTTTCTCAACCTCTGAGAGGCTTTGTCAGGGCCATAACATTTTCTTATATGTACAGAGAATTATCATTTATTAATCTTCTGTAGACTTTGCATTGATTAGCTTAAATGATGTGGTTTGAAATACCAGTACTATGTAAACAATTCATAGGATTTGTGCTAATCCACTGTAACTCGTGAAATTTACTTTTAATTATGAAACCCACATTTTCATCTTGTTGCATGGAAATTAGGAAATTTTCCTTTCCAAAGGAAGACAAAGAAAGAGCATTAAAATGTGCTGTTAATAAAAGATGCCACATATGAATATGATTTTGCTCTTGTCCAACAACACTTTAGAGTTTGCCGTTGTTTAGAGTGTATAGCCCAGGACAGCAGGGTTAGGTACAATAGGTCTAACTTTCCATATTATAATACACAATTTGAGAACCGACAAAGGTGTTTACGTAAGAAATGTGTCCTAGGCTTGTGTTTTAAAAGCCAATCCTGGTGTAAGGTAATTGAGAGCAGATTGGCACTTGCATTAGGGAGGTTAGTTAGGAGGTTTAATGCAATAATCCAGGTACAAAATGATAAAGGCTTGGATTCCGTAAGTGACAGAGAAAAGCAGACTTTCTGTGGCAAAAATGAAAATCAATCATTCTGACCCCAATACCTGTGATCCTTCCACTATTCCAGGTTTTTCATGAAAAAGAAGCATGACAAGAGTCCTGTCCTCTTGGTACTTATCATCTGATTAGGATATAACGAAAAAACTGGGATTAAATCTTTAGAGGAGTGGCACGAGCTATGAGTACAGAGTGATGGTAAATGTAGGTATAAAGATGGGTCCTTCTGTATTCTTAAATTCATTGTATTTGATTTGTCATCAATCTACTGTATCAGAATACTTAAATTTGAATTTGGGCCTACAATTAGTTGTAGAGGCAATGACCGTGCCTTCTAAAATATTCTTAAAGAAGTTCACAAAGATAGTTACTTACATGTTGCTTAATGTTTTCATAATTATGGGAGGGACTTATAAATTTATTTACAGTTGCAAAGCATTAAGGATATTACCACAGTGTATATATTGCTAAAATTGTTTATTCGTTTGGCTATGTGGCCATATATATTTATGTCAATCTTTGATTCATGAACTCTTATTTGCTACTTGCTCCTCTGTGCTTCTTGTTACGATCAAGAAATAGAAAATAATGCATGTGTTTTTATTGAGCAAGGCTCTTGATGGAAAGTAATTCCTGATGTATCAGTCAACACAAATCATTCGTGGCACCAAATAGAATTGTCCTTTCTCTACAGAGGTTCATAGTGAATGCTCACAATTTGTTGTTTATTGAAATGATGAAATGGAAATGTATTCCAGTTAAAGTAGAAGTTATTAATATTAACTTTTTGTTTACCAAGATCTCTTTTATAACTTTTTTCTATTATCTTAAAAAATACTTGCATATTAGATATGTGTGGAGAATGAGCTAAAATATGTTATATATTTTATGTTCATCTTTTATTATGAAATAGCTTTAGGCTATGCATGGTGGCTCACTTCTATAATCCTAGTACTTTGGGAGGCTGAAGTGGAAGCATTGCTTGGGCCTAGGAGTTCAGGCTACAGTGAGCTTTGATAATACCACTGTACTCTAGCCTGGGCAAGAGAGTGAGACCCTCTTAAAAAAATAAAAAATTAGTTTATTAGATATATATAGGGAAAAAGACAAATGTTTTTTATTTCATGTTTATTTTTTATTATAAAATAGCTTTAGAATTTTGTCACTGGTATATATTTAGTTACATATTAATATTTTTATTTAGAAATATTTTGTTACATATACAAAAACATTTATTTTCAAAAATGGGAATTGCAGATAAAAAATTATAAATTAAACCTATAATCCCCAAACTCAAATACAGCTGTCCAGAATAACATCTTAATGTCCATCTTTCCAGACATTTTATACCAAATACTTATTTTTATATTTTTTATAAAAATAAGATCATATCAAACACATTGTATTTATGTCTTAATATATTATGACACTTCAGAATTATTAGGTATTATGCTACAACATCATGTTTATTGACTACTTCCAGTTTTGTTTTAGGAATACTATAATTCATTTCTCTATTTTTGATGTTTGAGTTATTTTTATTCTTTTCAAAAATATGGGTTTTTTTTTGTTTGTTTTAATGGTGCAAACAAGTCTAATACTTGGTGTCCTCACTGTGCTTTGTAACTTTTCCTTATTGGTATGACCTTATTTTTCCCTGCACACCTGTTAGCAAGGGCTGCTATCTGTTCACTAAAATCTATGCTTTCCTATTCTTCCTGTGCACCAACTGGACCACATTTCCAGCTTCTCTCTCTCTCTCTCTTTTTTTAACTCTTCCTTATAGTTTATGTTTGTGTGTCTAAGAAGAACAATAACACTGAAAACAGAGAAAACATATTGGTCACCACATATGTCATATGGAATGTCCTTCTTGGCCACATGACCACATTCTAGTCAAAGAAATGAGTACAGGTCATGTGCACCAATTATAGACCTGGCCCCCAAATATCTGCCATGTTCGTACCTCTCTTCTCTGTTCCTTTCCCACTGACTGGGATGGAGGTGACACCATGGTGACCTTGGAAGCTGCTTCTATGATAATGGAAGAGCCACTGACAGCCTGGCTCCCACATTAGAGTAAAACTGCAGAGCCCTGTGGCTCCTACCAAATGGAAGCACTTTGTACTGTTATTTTTGTCACCAGTGAACTTTGATTGGGCTTAAGCTATTATGCATTTTTTGGTTCACTTTGTTAGAACAATTAGTCTATGCTTATCATAAAGCCCTAAATTTTGTTCCTTAAGCCTCTAAAGACTGAGAATTGAGACTCTACTTTGCTCTCCATAGTTGGCTTGCCATGCTCCTTAAATATCTCTTTTTCCCTTCTCTCGTTTGTTTTTCTAGCATTCTCCATTAAACTGATCTAGAACTGAACTGTAAAGATTGATAATGGGATAATGTGCCATTCTTTCAGCAGTATTTTTATTTTAGTAGAATATTTGGAGTAATTCAGGGCCTTAGCAGATAGGAATTATGATTTTTAATTAATATCTTTAAAAGAATGTAATGCTTCTTAACTAAATCATAGAGCAATGTTGCCTGTATCATCTATGAAATGGTAACAGATTTTAGGCAAAAAAGAGATTCTATTCTTGCTTTGGTTTGAGACAGAGTCTTATTCTGTCATCTGGCCTAGAGTGCAGTGGTGTCATCATAGCTCACAGCAACCTCAAACTCCTGGGCTCAAGCTATCCTGGTACCTCAGCCTCCCAAATAGCTGGGACTACAGGCACATGACACCATTCCTGGATGATTTTTCTATTTTTAGTAGAGACTAGGTCTCACTCTTGCTCAGCCTGGTCTCAAACTCTTGTGCTCAAAGGATCTTCCCGCGTTGGCCTCCCAGAGTGCTAGGATTACAGGCTTGAGCCACCAAGCCTGGCCAAGCAATTCTGTTCTTTAAAGATATTTTGAGTATCTGCATACTATAGCCATCTGTTGGCAATGTAAAAATCATATTAGCATCTGAAAGGCTCTGAGAAACCTTGCAGTAAGTAAGCACAACTCCCTTTTCTAACCCAGTATCTCCAAAGTTTAATTTTCCACAGAATTTTTGTCTTAAGGTCCTACTATCAATATCTTGGAAAACCAGCATTTCTAAAACTAGTGTTCCAGAACACTAGTTTGAGAAATGCCTTTCCAGGATGTCAGAGTCAGAGAAAACTTTGAAATAATTGACTGAGAAAAGCAAATGGAAAGGACTGTTTTAAATTTTGCATGTAGTTCTAAAGAGATAACTGTTTCTGTTCAAACAGAGTTGTCACTGTGTTTTCAAAAACAGGTTTGCTGAGTGGAATACAGTGCATTGCAAATACCTGTCAACTCTGATTACCTTTTCCTCTGTCAAGAGTTTAAAAATAACAGGAACACTTGTTTTTGTGAGAATTCAACTATTATTTTTTCTTGACATTTTTACAAATATTATAGATTATTTAACTCAGTTAGGTAATTTGTTCAACCTGTCTCTTGAATTTTCAGTTGGTTCCTGCCCATCTTCTGTAGATAAATATAAAAGCGATGAAGTAATCTTTGTAAGTAACATTTATATGTTAAATTTTCATTCTCCCTTCCCGCAAGTTTGATGCATATTTTTCTTACTCTTGTCATTTAGGTAAAGAATTTTTTACTCTTTTAATGAGAGTCAACTGGAGGTAGTAATCATATCATTATATGGCACTTTTGTCTCACTTTAGGAAAATAAATGATACAAGAAGAAAAATATTTTAAAGATAAAATATGTGGAATATTATAGCAAGTGTTTGGGTGTTTTCTTGAAGTAGATTCTGTTATTCTTTGAGTTTTTTTTTTTTTTTAACCAGTTGTGAAGATATATTTCAACCCATCCTAGTACTAGTGTCACAGCCTCCAAAGGGGTGTTGACAATCCTTTTATTAATGAGCCAGCTGAGGCCCAGAGAGGCTGTGAGATTGACCAGGAATCAAAACTAAGTTTCCCAACTCTACAGTTTGTGTTCTCCCCTCTATATTATGTTGTTTCTCATTTATCTTTTAAACATTATGTTAGCTGGGACAGGCTTCACACCAGGGATAGTAGGTGACAATCTGCAAAGCAGGATTTGCAAGAGACCTGGGGAGTTCTGAAAGTGAAATTATTTTCTCTACAACCTGTCCTGTCTGACGTAGATAAACTCCTTCATATCTTAAAGGCTTTTCAGTCTTTAAGGGCCTCGTGTTAAAAATCTAAATATGCCTGGAGGAATCTCTCCTAAACTCATACTGGGCTAACATTTTATCTCAGAGATTAGGTGATCAAACTGGTTTCTAACCAAAAGAGCTGAGAGCAACACCTTAGGGTAGAGAAGGGGTGGGGGTTGGTGTAACAAGGTTCTAAAACCTTGCCTCTTGTGTAAGAGTCAACCGGAAAAGCTCAAACTTTTTTTTTTTTTTTTTAAAGCTTAGTATACTTTAAATGAAATTAATTCTGCTTGGATGAATGGAATCACTGATATTGGAAAGCAGAACTTTGAGCCAGGTGGCAGCAACTTGGACTTGTCTATGCAGAGTCTGTTATGAAAGCTTAAATTTCTCTCAAAGAATTGGCAAATTGCTTTTATCTGGTATTTTTTTAATTTTTAAAAGGTCTGCCCTCCATTCAGTATGATAGCTTATGCTTACAATAATAATTTGCTTTTATTTTTGTATTTTCAGTTATCTTTCCATGCTTGTTCAAGTTTGTAAGTTATGATATTATTAACCACCATTAGGTTGGTCAATGTGATCTGTTGTTTTTGGTTTTTACTTTTCAAAATTGCATTCTAATAATCCTTATCCTTTAGGGATAGTGTAGTTTTTCAGTTTTATTAATGACATTCAATTCCTGCCTATGAATGCCAAATAAAATGCAGATTTGTTGTCTTTGGGAGAAACTGCATTCATCTTTGATTCTGATGCTCTATCTAACTCACTTGAGGGGGAAAAAGTCTTTTAAGAACTGTAGTATTTCATGCTGTTAATATTTTGTTACTTTATTCCTAACAGGTTATAAGGTTTACAATACACTGCAAAAAATTAAAACATACACATACTTTTAAAAGTAGTTTTAAGCTTGATTAACGTATATTTTATTTATATTGTCAGAATAATATCATGAGCCATAACTATGTTAAACAAAGAGAAGTTGAACAGTGAAAATCTACATGTTTTTGTTCTTGATTTGTGATATCAACTTGCTGTTATTTTTTTAAGACTTGTCTTTTCAAACAATGATTGTTAAATTTCATAGCAATAATCCACATTTTATTATAATATAGAATCTTGAGCCTTAGAGGTCTGGCAAAGGGCCAAAGAATCTGCCTTTTTAACAAGTGAGCCACAGAAAGCAATTTGAGAAAACGGGCCTATATTAGTTTTCTATTACTACTGTAATAAATTAACTATAGACTTAGTGGCATAAAACAACAAAAATGTATCATGTTATGGTTCTGTAGTTCAGAAGTCCAACAAAGGTCTCACCGGACTAAAATTAAAGTGTCAGTAGGGTTGAGTTTCTTTCTGGAGGCTCTAGAGGAGAATTTGTTTTCTTGCCTTTTCCAGCTTCTAGAGGCTGCCCGCATTCCCCGCCTTACGGTCCACCTCCTCCATCTTCAAGACTGACAGAATGCAGGGCTGGTGAACCTGCTGCCTCGGGGCCACATGTGACCTATGGATCCTTGAGTGCAGCCTTTTGATGGAATCCAAATTTTACAGAACAAATCCTTTTAATAAAGGTAGAATCATATCTGAATTCCTGTGGGAGAGAATCTGCCTGGTCTAGTTTGTATCAAGCTTTTGACTTTTACTCAATCATACCATGACTGGCTGGAATAGGGCTATAGACTATAAATGTGGCATCTGGGGCCCATACATGCATTAGTTTTGGGTGATGGTAGGTGCTAATGTAATTGGGAAGATGAAAACTGACGAGTTCAAATACTAAAATCTTAATAACTAAATACGTAGCAAGGAGTAGCTCTTTTCTCATTTTCTTCTCTTGATGGAAGATAGTCATTTGATACCTAGGTAGTCACTTGATAACTAGATAGTTTTTTGCCCTGCTTTCTTTCTAATTGGTCAGTACTTTACCATAACACTTGTTAAATACTTTGAATTTCACCTGTAGTCCTTTGTGCAATTTTAGCAAAACAGGTAGAATCCAATAAATATTTAAGTATCATGTAGGAACTAAGAGCAGTTGCAATAGAACATATTAAAAGCGTTTCTTATTATTTCTCGGTGATGATGTTGCATTTCTAGAAACTAAATTTCTAAATGATAATGGGAAGCAAAGAAATATGTGGAAGCAGTAATTTCTTAAGTGAATTTTGAGAAGAGTCCTGTTTTTTAAAAGTTACTTTACAGACTCGGTATTTATGATCAATCTGCCAAATTAACCACAAGACTATCTCAATTATTATTTTTAGAAAGGAAAAAATAACTTTTATTGGTATATGCATTATCTTAATAATTAGGCTGTTAGGTTTTCTTGAAGTCTGGGGTCTAATAATTTTCTTCTTCTCTGTTCTTTTTTATTTTTTGTTTGTTTTATATAGAATAACAGCCAGTAACTTCTACTTAATAGCAGAACTCAATCTATTTATATATCTTTATAAAAATTATTTACATGGAATTCCTCAGAGACTTTCATTTCCAGGAGGATTTATTAGTTGATAATTGCATGACTATAAATAGAATAAAAATTATATATGTGATGTTTAATGATGAGCATAATTTTAAAGATGTGATCCTAAATTGAGGAGCGGAAGAATGTTCAGGGATTATAGTTAATGATCATTAAACTATGGCTTTCTGTTTTGGGGACTAATGGATAATAGTTAATGGCTCTATCATATGATTTTGCAAAATTAGATGAGAAGAATTATGTGACTTAAGGAAATTTTCAGACCGCCATTCCCACAACAAACTTGAATTGCAAAGATCCTATTCAAAATGTTTATATACTTGCTGTAGTTGAAGCTGGATTATTTAGTTTCTGGTAATAAAGAAAAATCTTACATTATAAGACATAAATATGTAGTTGATGTATACTGCTCATGTCTTTTCAAATATACATTAGTTCTCACAAAGTATATTCTTGCAGTCACAGTAGAGTCTTTTCAGGTGGTTCGTGGACCCTGTAGTGTTAGCTCCTTCATGATGCCTACCAATTTGCTTCATTTTTGACCCAGTAGGACCACCTCCAGGGATCAGAGAGTTGCTAGGTCATCATGCCTATTCAATTCCAGGATTTTTTAGTGAGACCACCAACAAAGGTGCAGATTTTGATATTCTGTATATCTTTTCTCCCTAATATGAGCACTTATGCAATATGGACTCAACTAAAACTACTTGACTTTGAGTAACTAGTGATCTAGCTAAGGTCAAAATGTTGCTCTAAATATTGCTCTGAATCAGTGGCTTCTTCCTGGAGGTATGTACTTGGGTACGTGACCTGATTCAGTTTTATACCTTTGACTTGCTGACACAGCAGGGTCTAGCTTTTGGAGGAAAGTAGCTCAAACGTATCTATGTTATTTTTGACAACGTGAGAATTATACAGGGAAAATCAGTGTGTTGCCTCAGGTTTTCTAATAGAACCTGAAATCAGATGCAGGTATTAATAAATTTGCACAGTTAATACATAACCTATCCTTGCTGGAACATTAGAAGATGTCTTTGAAAAGGATCTTGCAATGCATGTTTCACCTTAAATTCCCTACTAAAATATCCTAGTATCATTTCTTTAAATTAATCCCCATTCCTTTTCCCAAGAAATGGCAGAACAAAGGTTAGGAGAAGGTATTTATTATTTCAGACATCGGCGTAGTGTTGTCTTGAGCCTACAAACTGAGAAAATGACAGGTGTTGCTTTTTTGTATAGGGCCTGTTTCCACAGAGCAAAATTAAGGAAAGCAGTAGAAGAAGTGGAAGAGGATCCAATTCAGGGAAAGAGGTTAAATTTCCATTTCAAGAGAGTGAAAAACATGGAAAAGATTTCTCCTTAAGTGGAATGAAAAACCAGATATTCCTCCTTAGTCCTGGAAATGTAATTGAATCAGTGTTCTAATGAATACATATATATTATTTTGATTTTGAAAATCTTAAAAAGGAAACCCTTTAACTCCCAAACACTACTTATCACTTCAGTCTTTTTTAAATCAAAAATACTAGTTTCTTTTTTTTTCTTTAAATGAAAAGTTAGTGATAACCACTCAACACTCAAATTTTATTTTAAACATTTTGTCTTGCCTCAGGAGTATTGTTATAATTGTTTATTTCATCAGACCCATTCTTACTAGTTTTGCAGGGTTTTCCTAAATGCTATGTAAAGTATGACTAACTGATTTGATTTGCCCAATATAGACCAAATTGTACACAATAATTGTTGATTACCCACATAATGTTGACAGTATGACTGTTGCCTAACCTAATAATTATCCCAAAGGCCTAATTTGGATTAATATCTCATTGACCATCTGTATTAATAGAATTCGTCAGATAATCACAAATCTTTCACTTTTAATTTATGTTTGTCCTACCTGGAAGTTCCCATTCTGTTGGTTAAGAATTAGAGGAACTTGTCATGACAGAGTATTAATTTTTTAAAAAAGCAGATTATAAAATATCACCTGTAATTTTATGTTTTTTAAAAAATGTGTATAGTTAGAAAACAGTGAGAAAAGATAAGTACCAAAATGTTATTAGCAGTTATAATTGCATCAAGAGTGATTTTGGAATAAAATGAAAAAATAAATAGTAAGAAAATAAAAGTACTAGGAAAGTCCTTGGAACAATTTATAGTGGTAATCAGAAAACATGGTACACTCTGCCCCAGAGAAAATTAGCATATATGGTATTTATTCATGTGGATATTCATGTTGTACATATATTCTGGAAGATTTGTTATATAAGACATAAGGAGCTCAAGAGCACCTTATTGAACCAGACAGTTGGTCCAACTCACGATCATCCCTAACTGTAAATGTTGGCTGTAAAATGTTAATGATTAACCTAATACCTCCTGAGTTTCCTTTTTAGACCTTAATGTAAATTTCTGATAATATAAATATCTAATAAGAGTTATTAAAAAGTGTATGTATTTCTGTTTTTTAAAAGTCACACAGATTTTAAAACAAAAATTCTTTGAATTTAGAAAAATTACAGAATTTTAAAAATTAAACAGCGTTTTATGATTTTGGTATACACCTTAGAAAGATTTATCAAAGAATTTTAAAGATCAAAGAGTTAGAAAATTAACTGGAGGTTTCTACAGAGACTTAGTATCAATCATTAATCTATTAAAACTGGGGCTAAATATTTCTTGCGTGAAAATTGGGAATGTTTAGTGTAGATGATAATCTTATTTTAAATGGGATTTGTCTCTTTGAGTAATTAATAGTTTGATTCATTTATCGCATATTAAAATTTATTGTGATATACAGCCTTTTAGAATGACAATAATTTTAGGGTGTCGCCATCAATTTCTCTTTGGCATTGCTTATGTTTCTTTGTATTGATTTCTTTTAAAGTGAAACCACGTTGCCAACAGTAATGAGAAAACCACATGAGAAATCATAGTGTAGTGTTCTGAGTAATAGATGGCTAGACTCACATCCATAGTTCTGGTCTCAGTTCCAATGATCTGATTTGTGCTTTTTGGGAAATATCCATTTGTCTATGGCATACCTTTCTTATTGTAAAATGGAGGTAAAATTATTTCACTGTTTTAAAATATTGCCATAATTAAGTCATGACATTTTAACATATTCAGAATAAAAGCCTAGAAATATACTAACAAATGGTACAATCCATTATCCTAGAAGGAAAACACTGAAACAAAGAACATGAGATCAAAAAGTAGTCTAATGTCTGTCATTTTTCAGCTTTCTAGTGGCTTATTGTGAATACATCTCAGGCCTTGGACTTCTTTAATTGTGCTTGTTTTCAAAAATGTTCTATGAACTCTTTGCTGTATCTCCCAAGAATTTTTAATATCATTGTTTTCATTTGGTACCCAGTTTTAAGTGAGAACCAATTAATTAAAATATACAACAGATAAACAGACTCCCTTTACTTTCCACAAAAATTGGTTGATTGAACTTTTGCATTTCACTGGAGCAATTAAATTTCCCAGTATGAATACATTTAGCTACAAATTTAACAGCTCATAAACGAATGAAAAAAATCAAATTACGGGGCCTAAAAATGACTTAATCTATCTGTACCATCTTTAATTATTAAAATTGTCTTATGAAGAAGGCTGTAAGAAGGAAGGAAAGAAGGGAAAGAGGAAAAATAGAAGGAAGAGGAGAGAGAGAAAGAGAGAGAGAGAATCCACTTGGCGTTTGGTAGTAGAGTCAAACTTGCTATTTGGTGGTAGAATTGCTATCTGGATGTAATAGACTTCATAGAATGTTATGTAGTGATCTTTGTAGCGAGAAATTCATTTTGTGGTTTTACTTTCAGAGATTATAGCTTCTTTCCTACTTAAATTAGGAATTGGACCCATGGAGCTCTCTACTATAAGTGATTATCTCATTTGGAGACTCACTGTGTGCCAAGCAGATGCCCGACAGTGTGTGTTTAGTAGCTTGTGATTTCTACACCAACATTGGTGGGGGTCCGGAGGAGTCAGCAGTAACAGTTGTCATCATCCTTTTTAACTCACAACAACATAGATGCTTAGATAGGTAAATAACTTGCTTGAGGTGATACAGCTAAGATTTTGGTCTGAACTCTAAAAATAGTGCATGCCATAGATTGTAATAAGGTTTTGTACGCTAGTGCCATGCAGAGTATCCGGCACCTGGTTGTCCGCTGAATGATTACTGACTATAAAAAAGGAAGAAGAAAGACATTCTTTTGTACCTGATACTGTAGCCTTTCTGTTAAATTATAATTTATCGTTTTTGCCTCATCCAAGCAAGGTTTTTATATTCAAAAAAACCCTAGAAATGGGATACCTTGTTCTTTTTTACTTGAGTTATGCTGTTCCATACTAGTTACAGATCCAATTCCAGGTTGACATTAAATATGGAATTATTAGAATATTGTTTTTTTTCCCCTAGTGGGAAATTTTAGAATTCTGTACGTGTTTTAAAATCAGTATTACTTGTCATGTTCATTTTGGAAATCTTTTGTGGCTTTTTTTAATGGCTGTATCTTTATTGAATGTGTGGGGAGCTCAGTTTCATAGACTTTTCATTTGAGGGTTCACAGTTGTATTTATCAAAGGTGGGCTAGACTACTTGCAGTAGAATCACCTAGATGCTTGTTAAAATGCAGATTCTAGGTTCCCAGGTCCCAACCCTAGACTTTAAATTAGTTTCAGAACCACTGATCTACAGACTGAAGACTACAGAATCATTTATTTTCATGTCAGTATAAATTTTCTTGGAAAGAAATGAGAACTTATATATTTTTCAAAGTCTCAGTTGCCAGGGTTTTTTTCTTTTTTTATTAGATCACAAGAAATATACCAAGATATTTCTCCTAGGTTGATAAATCAATTTGGATATTCATGACTAGTGTCAGTCATAAAAATGGCAACTGGGGAATAAAATTCTGATACATGTTACAACATGAATGAGCCTTGAACACATTGATTATGGTAAGTGAAATAAACCAGACACAAGAGGACAAATATTATATGATTCCACTTAATACTAAGGAGCAATATCTTGGTATATGTACTGTGATCTATTCATTATTATCAAATACTTTTTTTTAAGTACAGGTAACTGACTTGGGACTGGATATAATGAGAAGGATAACACTGCCTTCACATCATCTTATGGTCTACTTACAGAGACAGAAATAATATATAAATAGATAAGCAAATATGTAGCAAATGAGAACTTTTAAAATAGAAGTTCAAGAGATGTAAAATTCTTGATGGATTCAAGACTATCTTTTGGCTTTGTGGCTAGTTTTTCACATTTAGATATCACTGGTATCAGTTCTACTGCACCCGTACATTACAAAATCCATTCTCACATTTACATCAAAGCTATTTTCTTGTTCTGGTTTTGTGTTTCAGGATTTAAATGTGAAATTATATTGCTGAGTTTAATGTAACCAAAAGTGTATGGGAAAAACTGATGAACTGTTAGTTTACATACTTTCAGTTTATACTGAGCATTCCATTTTTGTGTGCAATCACATTTCTAACAAAACCAGTGTTTTACTGTGACTGTGACAATACAACCCATTGCAGTGTTAGTGTGTCTCTTGATCCATATCAAGGGAATAGCTTAGCACTAAAGCCACCATTCAGAACAAAGAGACTCTCTTGGAAGATGATATGACATCAGGTCAATATGTTACTTCAGCTGACTCTAGCATAAGACATCTAGGAGCTATAGTCTTGAAAATTAACTTTCTGGATCAAGATAGTTTATTAGTTGGCAGTTAAGAAATTTTGTGTGCATTCTCCAAAGCTAAGGTTAAGGTGAAAGTAATTGAGCCTTTTAACACTTAAAAAAACAGATGGAGGTGAAATGAAATAGCCATTCAAAACAGCAAATAATTAATTGAGTCTCTTTGTTAACAGGCAGGGGGTCAAGTGCACATGGCCACAGCAATGATACAGTCTGCATTCTAAACAGCTGAGCCTTTGACTTGAAAGGGACTTGATTGGATCATTGGGAACTAATTAAAATGAGGTTTTAATTTAGAAGGGTAGTCGTATAGTTTGAAAGATACTGTAAGAGATTCCAATATGGTCATTTACCTTTTTGTCTTCTCATCTGTTCTGTAGAGTTAAAACTTTGAGTTTCATTTCCATTCCTTTTTATTAAATCATGTTATATATTTGTTTTAAACCTGTAACTAATAATTTTGCAGTAAGATATTATTTGGTTAGATCAGTATAACTATGAATGGATCAACCTTTATGTGTTACAAGTTAATAAAAATGAAATATGACCTTTCTGAAAACATTTGAATTAGCTACCTCTTCATTATAGGTCTCCCCTGAATATTGTATTTAAATTTTTAAAGACTGGAATTATTAGAACTTGAGGGGTTGTAATTGTAAAAGATGAGATATGCAGAAAATTTTCCTCCTATATATAACACAAAACAATATAACAGGAAATAATTGTGTCTAAAATAAAGGGCCCAAAGCAATGTGCATAATATTTAGTTGACAAATAATTTCAGAGAAGGATGAGTTTCCAAAATATACAGGGGATGGTGCTGAAGAAAATTTTTGGGAAGAAGAATAAGAAAAGACCTGGAACATGTCTTGGATTGTGCTGCAACAAATTAGAGGAAGGCATCTGAGTGCCAGTGAACAGCCTGGAGGGATGGGCATCGTGCTGGAAAAAGCAAGGCAAACAG
This sequence comes from Lepilemur ruficaudatus, assembly GCA_963574885.1. Lineage (NCBI taxonomy): Eukaryota > Metazoa > Chordata > Mammalia > Primates > Lepilemuridae > Lepilemur > Lepilemur ruficaudatus. The sequence continues at coordinate 22,881 of CAUYRT010009307.1, read as the reverse complement.
ATGGCAGCGGGGAGAAAGAACTGATAAAGGGTGGGAGAGACATGGTATGCATCAGTAAGGCTTTGGGGCTCTATGTTTTAAAATGAAGCTGAATCAGAGGATTTTTGTGAGAAGTATTGACTTGATTTTGCTATGTCTTTTCCAGAAAGGCATTTTGTTTTAGGGAGTTGGGTTAGGCTATTGAAGAGATTTATATAGAGTTTAATAATGTTATATATATCAAAAACATCTATCCATGTGGTCATTCCAAAACATGGTGGTGTTAACTACAAAACCCATTCTAACGTGGTTTAGATCCCTGCAAACATATTTTAAGCTGGAGATCTTTCCTAATCACTGATGTTTTTTGCTCATGTCTCTTGGCAAAGCTCTCATGCTAGAGTGAAATGAAACTCATAAGTTTCTACCATTCAGATGAAGAATGGTGGGTGGTGAGCATATGTTTCTGAGAGTATGCTTTTATTTAAATCAAAGCCTCCTTCATGCATTTCATCCACAGGCGTCATAAGACCAATTGGAGATTATTTCCCTTAATTTTATTTGGCCTTGTTTTACTCCATTGTTAAGGTATTTAGGATTACGAATCGTTCTTACGCCAGTGTCTGTGAGAGACTCATTAAGCTTCAGCTGTGGGAACCATAGAGAAATCAGGCCCCCTATGAATTTTGTCCAAACATGAAGATGAGGATTTGCTTTCATTTTGACTTACTAATATCTCGCTCCTGTTCTGGTTTTGAGGAAAGCTGTTGATCATGTTTGAGTTGTAGAGTAGTTTCAAAGCCTGTGAAATGTACAACTCAGGAAGAGCGTCAACATGACATTTGTAGAGATTAGAGTCCATTTTGTGTGTGTACAGAATTAGAGGACCAACGCTCAGAAAAGCAGGTGAACCTTCTCACATTAATCAATGTCTTTCAACCTAGAATCGATTCAGCTTCCTGGAAGGAACAACACATGGGGGCAGACATTGTATGTTTCCATTGTAAGTGGGGACTCAATTATTCAGAATAAAATTTTATGGACTAGAAAAAAATGTGGCTACAGTGTGTGTGTACTAAACAATGATAGAAAGGGGATAGTCTTCTGACAAATTGTGGTCTCAACACACTGAGTATTTTTATAAAAAAGACTTATCTAAGTAAATTATATATCTGTTGCTGACTATGTACTATCAGTTACAAATGGCCTGACAGAATCTTTAGCCTTGTGAAAGGATGCATCACAGGTTGAGATATGGTTCTGATTTTTGGAAAGGGATTTCTTTGGTGTTCTAGAGATAGAACACTAGCAACTAGGCATTTTTCCCAGCCTTATTAAGGTATAATTGACAAACAAAAACTGTACGTATTTATGGTGTATATACATATGTATACATGTGATATGCATATACATTGTGACATGACTAAATCAAGCTGATTAAGATATCCATCACCTCATATTTATCTTTCTTTCGTGGTAAGAACACTTAAGATCTACTCTCTTAGCAATTTCCAAGTAGATAGCACATTATTATTTATTATAGTCACCAGGCTATACAATAGATCTCCAGAACTCCTGTCTAACTGAAACTTTGTACCCTTTGACCAATATCTCCCAAATCTCCCCATTTTTGCCTCTTCCCCCTCGAACCCATGGGTTCTACTCCCTATGACTAGTAATAATTTGACCTCTGAATTTTTTTTATTTTTACAAATAGTAGAACTTTTCCACGATAACCTAATAAGAGAAAGGGCAGTCATAGGAATTGTGGGTAACAACAGCATGATAACCAAACTTTCTGTGACTCTGAGGCTCTATTAAATGACTAGAACCTAAATGTAGCACCTATAAAGATCTTCTTTCTCCAAGTCCGTGCTTTGCTGCTGTCTTTGCTAAAGCCCCAGGCACGACACTATCTTCTTATTCACCTGCCTGTGTTTTTCTCTCGAGTCACGGCTCTGTACTTCTCAGACGTGGTTTACCCCAATAAGGTAACTTCTATTAGTTCTTGGACATAATTCTCCCCATTTTACTTTTATTGTCTCCAAAGTTCCCTTACAATCTCTCACAATTTTTTAACCCCTAAATTTTGCCGTTCTTAACTTGCCCTCTTTCACCAAAAGATATTTATTTATTCTCTGCTACTAAAAATCCTTTCCAAATTAAGCCTTCCCTCTAGCTCTCTCCCCCTCTCTCTAGCTCCATTTAATTAACCCAGCAGAAAGGAAACAGGTAATACTAGAAGACTTAGAAATATATGCATACCATTATGAATAAGAGTTGGATATTTAATTTAATCTTAGTATTATTTTTATTAGTATTAAAACATTGATCAACTATCATAGTAACAAATTCTTGTAATATAAATAGCAGAAAAAATAATGTGGAAAAAATTTCTCATAATTTAGCAACTGGAGCTATCTAAGTGGCTATCAAGCCAAGCCAGTAAATGATAACGCTGTTTTTAGAGGTGACTAGTTGCAGTTGATTTTGTAAAATCCCAAACCTCTTGTATTTTTTTTCCAGAGATAATTTGCTAATACTACTCAGTCTATTATTGGGGGCATAAAGTTGACATTTCCAAGGGAGCAAATTGTGTGTCATTATTGGAACCTAACTGAGAACTCTTCTGCAAAACAATAGTACTGTATTTTAAAAATTAATAAGTTCAACAGGGTTAGAACAGAAATGAGTTAGGATACTTCCTATTCTACTTATGTTCTAACCTCCATACTGTCAACATTCTCTAGGGGAGTGAGCATTTTAGAGAAATTAGGATAGTATCAATGATTATGCAGGATTTCATTTCTCCCCACACATACACCTAACTCAATTTTGCTAGGAAATTTTGAATCTAGCAGCACAGTTGAAACATTAATAATGCATGTCACTATGGTCACTAGAGAGCATATTAATCCACAGATGTTTTCAGTAGAATAAAAAAATAGAATGGGTACAAATTCTCAGGCCATAAAAATCAGGAATGCAAAATATATAACTTTATTTTGCCGTCACCGAATTTGTTTCCTATTACAAACAAAACCTTATTCTTTTCAATTGATGGTAAACTTAAGAGCTTTCTGAGACAAGTCAAGGCAAATTAAATCTGATTATGGTTCTGCATCTTGTCTGACTAGCATGTATGTTCTGGGGAGTTTACAGTGTGATGGCATCAGGGGAGGGAGCCTGCACCTCACTCGACACCTCTCCCTGCTGGCATCCGTGGACAGATGTGTTGGCCTGTCTGGTTCTTAGTTATAAAGGTCCACCCACTAACACCCCCCAGTGCTGGCCACCACTGAAATGTTCCCATTCCCATATGACTCTTCATTATCTATTGCCTGATCCTGAAAAGTGTCTTATGGTAACCTAAAGTGCTCCGGGTAAAGTACTCTAGGTGAAATGCTCAAGATTGCCTCTGTTCTCACTTTCCTCACTTTTACCACGACACTCCCTGCCCTAAGCTTGGCATCTCACACCCTACAGATGACCAATGTCATGGCAAACTGGCAAGTGAGCCAAGTTGGGGACTGGCTCACCCTAGTGCCATTCTTCCAATAGCGTTCTCCAGATGACTACAGATACTACTAAGATCTCATATGGGCTTTGGCTTAAAGATCTTGACTTCAGCTCTTTGTATACTGATACTTATTTTGCATTTCAGTAGGTCTGCCTTCTTTGTGCCATAGTGATGGAGAAAGTTATGGTTAGATATAGAAAATACAAATAGCTTGCTCTTTCAGGGTGTTTTGTGGTAACTGAAAATACGTGGTATATTTCCCAACCTGATTAAAACTAAGTCTAAAGCTGGTTAGCTTAATTGAAGTATTAGGGTTATAAGGCTATATTGATGGATTTATTCCTTTGAAGACCAGTTAATTGTTTTATTCCATGCCCCTAAATGGTATTCTGTTGCAAAGGCATACTCAGTGAGATAGGGTGGATAGAAGGCTGAAACCTAGATTGACTACAGGAAGAACACTTCTGAATGTGTGTCCAACTTTGGGAACAGAGTAGTGCTGTTTCTGTATGAAGGTCTGTGCTTTGAGAGTCTATATTTAAAAAAAATAGTAAGTATTTAAATTTATGTTATGTATTCATCTCCTTCATTTCCACAGATACATTCAACTTTAAGCATATTCAAGATATAAAAACCCAGGTTTATAGAATAAATATATCAGGGGGTGTAGTTTTTATAACCAGAATTCCTTTATAGATCAAAGGAATTTTTTTTAAATACTATGATTCCATATTGCATGGTAGAATACATACACACACACATATATTACATATGTGCCATATGCTATTTATGTGCTATATATATATATATATATTTACATATGACATATCCTAGACAGTGAGGTACAATTGTAATTCAATATCTGAAGATTGTACTGTTTTATGTTTTGAAATGCTTGAGTTAATAGACATTGGTGGAAATTGATTCATTATTATAATTATATTAAATTCCTTAGATTTTTCATTGTTATATGAAAACATTTGTTTTTCAGAATCAAAAACACTCAATTACAAAACTACTGCAGCTATTTTCAATTACAGAAGTTAGAGTCATAATACACAATTAATTGATTTTTACATAATCCAAGGCTGATTTGCTAATAAGACCAGTTGTCACTATTTGCTTATTAAATTCCTCCTAATCATAGTTACTGAAAGTGGAACAACTTTTACATTTAACCAAGAAATTTTTTTGTCAATAAGCAACAATGTAATTCTTTAACGTTCATGCTTTTGTTGTTTTATCAGTACTATTAAACTGCATTTACTTGGGTAAGGAATTGTAGAAGGTAAGTCTGAACCATAAAGTAGTTGTTTCTGCCACTGCGTTCTCACATCATGAGAAACCTGGCTGGAATCTCTCTGGTGCCCTGACAGATTCTATTGTTGCTCCTCGGTGGCCTAGTTCAGGTCGGGTATTCTTTGAGAGTGGCCAAAGTAGATGAACCATCCCTTCCCTAAGCCATCGTCCACAAAGATGATTTCGTATAAGCCCCAGTGTTTGAAATTCTACTCACTTCTTGTTGAAGTTTCTATACACATAACCACCTCTGTCCCAGCCTGATGATGCCTTTCCCATGATCCCCTTCCACTTCTAGAAAAGAAGACAAATTTGAAACATTAACCTAGATTCTTACCACCTTATCTGTAAGTCATTTTGCTAATAATGAGGCCCTTGGATTGAAGCATTTTCTGGGATATCAGGGCAAAAGTGATTGTTAAGGATTGGATATACATATATCATTTTCTGAAAGTATGAAGTTAAAAACTCTGCACATGTGAGCATCTCAAGTGTGAATCCAAAGAACAACAAAAGTCTGTAGTTTCTTTTGTTTAAAAGATTCACATGATACAAAGAGAAGTCAGCAAAGGGAAAGAGGTAGCTGAAATACTGACCTAGGTATCTACTTGCGAGTATTAATTAATAAAACTGTATTGAATTTCAAAAATGAATCATTAAAAATGGGGCAGTTTGCACAAAGTTCACACTGTTGACAGTGACGAAAGTGTAGAGAATCTAAAAGTGAAATTACTTATTTGTCCTTTATGAATTTATTTTAAGAAGGGATGCCTAAAATTTAGTGAGTGCCTACTATGTGCTAGAATTCCTGCTGGAGGTTTTATACATGTTCTCTCACGAGTTACATGATGCTATAGGTAGAAGAACTCTTCAAGATTTCTAGACTCTGCCCTCAGTCGCTACATATTTGTGGAACTGTGTCACTGGTGGGACTGTGGAAAATCCTCAGTGTCTGTTTCTCAGTGACAATGGACTTTTTTTCATGTAGGAATGTTGCCTAGGGATGCCAGATCTCTCCTTTGTTCAAGAGGAATAACAGATTAGAATTTTTATATGAAATCTCCGGTTTGCTTGACCAGCTCAAGATAAAACAAAAAAAATCCATGGACCACACAAAACTTTCCTACAAGTTAGATTTGATGGTCTGGCTTCTGGTTTAGGACCTCTGATCTAACCTTACCTTCCTGAAAATGAGACCTAGATTGGTTATGTAGCTTGCCTTCGGTCCGCAGCTCCCTCACAGCAGAGACGGGACAGCAACAGCAGACCCCATATCCATTTCACTCCAGTGCATGCATTTTCAGGGCGCAGAAGGACCATCATCTGTTCTCCAGTGGAAAACTTAGGTCACGAAGAATGGGCAAGATGAAAAGCAGCAGAGAAAGGACTAGATATACTCCTAAGCCTTTTCTAACTCTAGCCACTGTGTTAAACTCTGGCATCATTTTCTGAAATTTAAAAGAGAAAGAAGGAGGGAAGTTTTCACTTGATGTGACTTTTTATAACTGTGTTGAGTGGCCTTTTCATTCTACCTCTTATTATGTTGATTAAAACAACAGCAAAACTCATGTTTTTAAAATTATGATGGTGTAAAGTTATATGATTTAATGCATGGTTATCCTTTAGGACAGTGGAAAGTAGCCTACCTACTAAAAGGCATCGCCGGAATATTAGTTCTTTTACCTTATTAATAAGGCGCTGCGATTTAGACCTCAGTGGGATATTTACAACATGATTAGTGTCTGGAAAACGATGGTATTTTTGAGGGATCAGTACTTACGTTAGACTATGGCTAAGGTGACTTCTAATCCTGAGATTAATTCTGTGATAATCTGGGCCAATACTGAACCAGAGATTATGAGACCTAAGACATGGCTCTGTTTGGCTGGTCATGGCTAAAAATTGCAACGTTTATGTCAAGATAGGAAGTGAAATTCAAAATAAGAACATTGAGCATCATCTTATGGAAATCCTATTGCGTCTACACTAGACCCTGCTCCCTCCTACGTAACCATTCAGTTTAGAGACATACTCTGCCAAACCAAACAGATCTGCTGAGACCCACGCAGCATAGAGACACTTCTAGGCTCCTTGTCTCAGCCTCAGAGAAATCTTACCTAACTAAATCAGAAGCATAAAAACAGAATGTTTAAAACCCAGGTCCCAGAAACAAATATTATAAAATATTGCTTATTAGGAAAACACTAAAATTAAAAACTTAAATGCAAATTTGAGTATTTGTTAGACATTATACATTATGTCCCTAAAGTAAGGCATAATCTTTCACTTGTTATTCTTTACATTTTCTCAGAGTTAGGTGACCAAGAAAATTAAGACAGAGAAGTTTAATAACTTTTATGATATAAATCTGTAATAACTCTCCTACCACTTCTACTTACATCAAAGTAATGTATTCAACAGCCTAATGATTAAAATATAGATTTTAAGCAGTAATGGAATTAATGTTATTAATAGCTTTTTTTATTTTGAATTATTTGATTAGATTCGTGAATTTAATATTACATTAAAATTTACAGATATGTTTGAAGTAGTAATTCATAAGACTTTAATTATATAGATAGCTCACTTTGCATATTCTATTTTGCTTTACGATCTTAAAATATAGATTATTTTAAGATGTAAAGTACTTTTCAAACATTTCAAAAGCTTACAGATTGTTGGCATAAAATATTTTTTATGCTAATAGGGGTTGCTTTTCATGTTATTTCATTGATGTTAATCTCACATCAATATTAGGTTAAACTTGGTAATGAGTTTAGGTCTTACCCCTGTCTTGGAGCATTTCGTCTCAGATAATGTCATATGACACAGTTTTCAGCTGCTAAAGGTGTCACAATAATCTGGGCCAAAAATCTGGGCATGAAAGTTTTTAACACACACAGAACTTTTTTGCCCCTTTGTTTCATATTTTTCATAATCTTTTCCCAGTAAAATTGGTTGAACATTTTTCTTTCTGTAATAACAGATGTGAAGTCATGATTACCAATAATGTTTTCTAACATTTTCAGTCTGCATATTCTGTTGATTTTTTGATATCATTAAATATTCTTCTATAACATCAATTTTAGCGACTGTAAATTTTTTCATTATGTGGGTGGACTATAATTTATTTACCCAATGTCCTCTTATTGAATTTTTTTCTTTTATGTTCATATAGCTAAAATTTTGCATACATCCATAATCACATCATTAAGATAAATTCCTATAAGTATAATGGTTATGTTAAAAAGAACGTAACATCTTGACGTACTGCCTTAACACACGGCATGTTACATGATCACACAGTTTATACATAGAGTATCCATGTCCCTAAACCCTAAGTGACAGTTTATTGTTATTAGTAGTTATACATCTTTGTAAATATGGTAAGAAAATGTTTTAATATCTCATTGTTTTGCTATACAAACTTCTTTGGTGACCACTGAGGCTGAGTAGTGTTTTATGCAATTCTATTTATCTAAATAGAGAGACGTGGGAGGGGCATTTTCTAAAGGTCTATAAGTACCGCTGCACAGAGGACCCAAATTCCATCAGCTTGAATGTGCCTAGACCCCTCACTCTAGCTGTATGTTAATGATATTAAAATTGTAGAAATATAATGTGTTTTCAATTTAATGAAGGGGAGAAGCCACCCAAAACTCAGATCAAATTTTCTTTTAAAAGTTAGTGGAAGACTGTGAAACTAATTATCACAAGTAGATGCAACTAGTTGACATGATTTCATTTTCTCTGCAAGATATGTTTGAAATATAAATCTGATTGAAACTGCATGTTTTTTAAATAAAGAATACATTTTGAATATATTTAATCTTTTCAGTTCTGGTCCATTTACATTCCTTTGAAAAGTAGTTCAATTCAAAATATGACTTGAATTGAAAATATTTTTGTCTATGATTTTCAAATACATATTAAAGGATCGTTTATGTAATTATGAGAGGTTCCTGGAAATGGGTCTATTAAATCAAAAGACATAAAATGTTACTTGTAGGAAAGTGACCCTATTATGATAGGATTATCCATTGCTGCATAACAAATTATCCTGATATCTAGCAGCTTAAAACAACAAATATTTATTATCTCACATATTTTCTAAGGATCAGGAAACAAGGTGCACTAAGCTAGGAGGTTCTGGCTCAGGGTATCTTATGAATTTGCAGTCAAGCTGTTGACCAGAGCAGCAGTATATCAAGACTTGTCTGGAACTGAAGGATCTGCTTTGCAGAAGCTTTTTAGCATGATGTAATCTTGTTGGTCTGCTTTTGCTTTTTTTGCTTGTGCTTTCAAGGTCTTAAAAAACTCTTTGCCCAGACCAATGTCCTGTAGTGGTTCCCCAATGTTTTATGTTAGTAGTTTCATACTTTCAGGTCTTACATTTAAATCTGTAAACCATTTTGAGTTAACTTTTATGTGTGATAAAAGATGGGGATCTAGTTTCATTCTTCTGCATAATGATATCCAGTTTTCCCAGCACCATTTATTAAAGAGACTGTCCTTTCCCCAGTGTATGTTCTCGGCATCTTTGTCAAAAATGAGTTGGCGGCCGGGCGCGGTGGCTCACGCCTGTAATCCTAGCACTCTGGGAGGCCGAGGCGGGTGGATAGCTCAAGGTCAGGAGTTCAAGACCAGCCTCGGCAAGAGCGAGACCCCATCTCTACTATAAATAGAAAGAAATTAATTGGACAACTAAAAATATATGTAAAAAAAAAAAAAATTAGCCGGGCATGGTGGCGCATGCCTGTAGTCCCAGCTACTCGGGAGGCTGAGGCAGAAGGATTGCTTGAGCCCAGGAGTTTGAGGTTGCTGTGAGCTAGGCTGATGCCATGGCACTCTACAGCCCGGGCAAAAGAGTGAGACTCTTTCTAAAAAAAAAAAAAAAAAAAAAAAAAAAGAATTTATCACTCAGTGCTCTGAGTTCTCATAGCATTTTTCATGAACTTCTGTTAAAGTATTTTTCATTCCACCCTCCCCGACATATATAATAAAAGCTATGATCTATGGGTAGCCCTCGGTGTCACTATTAGGTGGCAGGCAAGAGGCTTACTAGTTAAAAAGAGATACAGTCCCTGTTGTCTGTCCTTCCGTGTCCCCTCCACTCACCTGGGCGCCTCTTGGATCATCACGTCCTTGGAACCTTCTTCCCATACGCTGCTCCGTTCCGAGTCTGTCTCAGCCACATATGTGGAACTAACCCGTGTGTTAACTTGGCTCCTATTACAATAATCTGTTGAAATCAGAAAAAAAAAAAGCTTCTGAGCCCTAAAAGGAGAGATAATGATGAATTAGCAATAGTTCCCAATTTAAGAGGTTAATTATTTGACATTTAGACAATTTAGATAATCCCAAAGGAAATTGAGAGCAAGGAAAATGGGCACAAAAGTCCTATCTGAATAGGCAGAACAGATGTGTATTTTAGGTTTTTGTTCAAGTCGTTTTGTTCTAGATCCAAGCTTGCAAACCAATGTTTTACTAGAAAGGGCAAATGAAAAGTGTGGGGCAGTGATGCAGAGGATTATTATCCATGTCTCCCGCCCCCCAAAAATGCGTACTTCATGAAGGTAGGGGTTTGTCTGTCTGTTTTGTTCCCTGCTGTATCATGGGAAAACTGCCCCTGGCACCAACAGGCCTTCATTATTGAATGAAAGCATGAATGAATTATCAGTTATTAACTAATAATTATATAATATATATAACTAATAATTATCAGTTATTTGGAAGACATATTTAAATTTTTAAAAGCCGTTTTATGGAAATACTAGCTAAGTGCAGAGAAACTATATGAGAATTTTTTTAACGTAAGTCATATTAATTCATTGGCAATATTTATTAAGGTCATACGCTATACAGACACCTTGCATTGGAGATTTGCTTGTTTTGTTTACATTCACACTTCTGAGGCACCAAGTGTTCCACGTGCAGAGTCACTGACATGCTACACACACACACACACACACACACATACACACAACATTCTCGTTCCTTCTTGTAGCTTAGCTTAGATCTTATCAGCTCTTTCATGTAAAGGTTTGAGATGTCTGGTCTATGTCTCCTTCAGGAAATTCTTAGAAGTAGGAGATAATGATATTGATTAGAAATGATGGTGTTTGCCATGAGTGAGCCTAGAATCAATATTTAACCACTGTTTATTGGGATGTTGGAGGCAGCTATTGGGTTCCGAAGAGTATACTGGACATAGAGCCAGAAAACTTAGGTCCTAGCCCTGGAGCCATCCCTTAAAAGCCGATTCTGGCAAGTGACTTAACCACAAATAGCTGGTTCAGAGGTCTTTTGTACAAGACTTTGTGAACCATAAAGGGCTATACAATTTTAAGGAATCATCATTATTTTGTTGAGAAGTGAAAAGTACGTCACACGGCACTAGAAAGGGATGAGGTCTTTGTGATTCATGACTCTTGAAATGCATGGGTATTAATGTTGATATCCAGGCCAACTGGATATGGAATTTGTCTGACCTTCACTTTTAGGGCCTGTTTCATCATGTGCAAAAAAGACTTCTACCTAGTTCCAACCTGCTGTGATGATTTCTCTGACTGTGACCACAACTGATAGGGTCTGTAGGTCTGCGGCAGTCAACTGGGATGGATTCCGCTTGATCCTGCAGCCTCACCTGATGGTTCTCTGAGAGTGGAACTTTAAACTTTATTGACTCACTCACTCATTCATTCATTCACTCAACAAATACTGAGCATCAGTTGGTGGCAGAAGCTGTACTGGACGCTGGGGATAACAAATGGAAGACGACAACATCTCAGTACCATCAATGATCAAAGTGAGTCGGGAGCAGACTTACAAACACATAACTGACGTACAGTTAGGAGCCACGAGGAGACAGGACAAGGTGCAGGGGGCCCAGAAAGGGAGGCCTGGTGCACTCTGTCTGGGTTTCCCACAGAGAAAATGTTTCAGTGGGCCTTCAGAGAAGAGGTAGCAGTTAGCCAGGTGGGGTGGGAGACAGGAATGGAATAAAGTAGGGAAAGAATGTGGGAAGACCCTGAAGCATTTCACTTTGGCAGTTTAATAAGCATTGATTGTGCACCTATTGTGTGCTAGGCATCGTAGACAAGAAGACTCGTATATCCGGGAAGAGGATGGAGCTGATGAGGTTAGATTTTACAGTGCGTGGATGCCATGATCAGGACTCTTTGGTGGGAACCCGTGACAGTGACAGGCACAGATTTTGGCATTGTTAGTGCAAAAAAGAAGATTACAGAACATGAGCCCTTGTGTGAAATTACATACCTTCACCATTCTGACATTCAGGAGATATTAATAAATGCTAACTGTATAGTAAACACTGAGGATACAGAAACAAGTAGGACAGAATCCTTATTTCTTAACAAAACACATCAGTGCAGTGTAATAAATGCTATGACTACAGGAGCACCAAGCAGGGGGATTTCATCTAATCTGGGAGGAGGAATGGGCAAGGGAAGACTTCCCAGGAGAAGAGAAATGTTCAGCTGAATCTCTAAGGGCGAACAGGAACTGTGTGGGTGACTGGGATGGGAAGTGTTCTAAGCAGAAGCATGTGGAGGGTCCTGGACACCCAAGGAAGGAACTGGAAGGCTTCAGTGTGGCTTCAGTCATATAGCGCTCAGGGCCTGAGGTCTGTGGCAAGGAGTTTGCGCTTCACCCCAAGGGATTTTAAGCAGGGGAGCAGGGGAGCAGCATGACAAGCATTGTGTTTTGGATATGTGTCTATATCCTCATAATTGACATCTGCCACCTCACCAGCTTGTTACAAAATGAAGTCACCCTTGCTTAGTACTCAAATCATAATGCCCAGAAGCTGCCACCCACCCAAATTAGGAGAAAGATTCTGTCTCTGAGATTCCCTTCTCCAGGTATTTCTGAAGACTGTCTGTGAATCAGCCCCCCGTCCCCCAGGCATATCCTTGCTGCCACCTCCCCAAGAACATGAACTTGGCTGTGTCCTTTGTGTCCTTCCATGAATGACCAGCTTCTGCTGGCTGCGTCCAGAGTGGCCTCATTGCAGTCGCTAGAGCAGGGCCTCAGGATCTTCCCAGAGCAGTGACCATCCGGGCAGCTTGAGGAAACCTCCCAGTCCCTTCCATGGCCACGTGACCATCTCAGGACCCTCCCACTGCCTCCGTGGGGGCTGGTGTAGACCTCTTTCACCTTAGTGTCTCCCCAAGAGAAAAGAGAGGACCCCCCCAACCCTTCTGTCACATTCAGAAGAGGTGTCCCGCAGCAAGTCGGCCATAACTGTGGCAGCTCTAGTGGATCAGCTCCTCTCTGCAGTAAGTAGACGCCTGTTTATCAACAGGCATGACAAGGCATCCTGCGGCCATGGCAGCAGACACAGTGAGGCCAGCCGCAGACCCTGTCCAGAAACAGCATTCCTCTCTGGCCTGGGGGTGGGGGACACAGCCCGCCTCCTATCCAAAGGGTCAGTCCTAATTTCTTTCATGGCTGTCCAGGTGGGGAGCGCGTTTGGAGGACAGAGGCCACTGTAAATAGCTCTCACTCACCATGTACGCTTTGGTGGCTGTGGTCAGGCAGCTCCTTTCCACCACAGGAAACAGTTCGAGCCTCCCTAGGCAGGTCCTGGGCCTCCCCCAGCCCTAAGACTGGCCTTATTTCCTGCCCAGCATTATCCACATTTCGGAACAGTGACAGTGGATATGTCCATTCCTTCAGGGATATGGTGCCCCCCATGACCCCAACAGCGGACTGATACTGGCATATTTTACGAGATAAGGTAAATGGGTACATATGCATAGAGAAATGTCTGGAGGGCTGTTTCCCAAAATTTAAAGGCAGTGCCTCTGGGTCTCAGGGGTTTTTTTTAATAATCTTTGTTATTTATAATCTACTTTAGTACAATATTTGATTCTTTTCTTACCATGACTATACATCATGCTTCCAGGAAAAGATTTCAGGCTTTGGAATCAGATAGCCTTGGCCTATCAGGTAGCCTTTGGTGAATCAGATCATGAGCTTCCTCATCCATTCAGTGGGAAAAAGAACATTTCACAAGATTGTTGAGAAGAACTCAATACTATTTTTATATTTCTAATATATTCATTATTCATAATTAACATAAGTATACATAAATACATCAGTGTGATTACTGTTGTGTACCCTGGTGAGTTTCCTTAAAGGGGTGTCCTTTTTCCCTTTTTTCTTTGTTTATCCCTCCCCCTCTAGTCTGTCCCACTGTGTCATGGCTCCTGGTCAAATCCAGGCCCGAGGCGCAGCCCACATAACTGTGCTGAAGCTTAGATGTTCCATGTTTTTCTCCATGAGAATACAATAATAAAAGCATACAGAGAGATAGATACGTATATACACTTACATAAATATATGTAATCATATAAAAGATTGATCTTTTTAAAAAAGAGATCATATTATACTGAATTTCTTTTTTTTTTTATTTTACATGGCATGCAGTCAATACTATACTGAATTTATGTATGCTACTTTTCTTACTCAACAATACTTTCTGGAACTCCATCCAGTCACTTGGTAAAGCTCTGACTTTAATGGCTGCATAACATTTCAAGATCTGGAAATAACATAATTTTTTGCATTTGCTCCCATGTTTATCAATACTCACTTTGTTTCCAGTTTTTGCCCCTGTGGAAAATGCTGTAACACATGTGTGTGCACATGTACACACACACACACGTGCAGACACACCCCTTTGTTATATTGATGATTTTATTTCTTTGCAGTAGATTTTCAGAAATGAGACTTCTGGGTTCAATGAATATAGCCAGTCAACAACATTTCTAAAGTGTGTGCCAAAGTGTCTCTTACATAGTAATTGCTCAATAAAGTGATGTCTGCTATCATTCTTAGTATTAGCTGGGGAGTTAAATTTTGAAAAAGTTTAGTCATTTATTAGCGCTCCACTGAGATAAACCACATTTACTTTAAAGACATAGGTTATCTGTAATAACCGAACTAACTGTCCTTTCCTTGTTTATACAAAGCCAGAAAGGAAGCGGGACTTCACTGAAAACTAAAATAGACATGCAAGTTTGGCTCCTCACTTCCTCCCTGCCATTCAAATCCATTTCCTCAGAGAGGCAGAAACTCTGAAGCCAAAGGCTCTGCTCCCATAATTGGAGGTTCTTGTTTTGCATTTTAAAAAAATTATCAGCTTCTTTGCATATCTGATTTGAAAAACAAAAAGAGAGCTGGTTGAAGAGTTTTCCAGTTGTGGAAACGCAGTAAGGAGCCGACTCTAGCCTTCGGATGAGATGAGTGAATAAGTTCCTGTGTCCGCAGCCCCCGCTCTGCCCTCCCCGGGCAGACACCGGCGGGAGAGATCAGGCCTTCCCAGTTCGAAGGGTCTCGTCGTATCAGTATCAGCCGTGCACGATGAAAACCCAGGCTGCAGCTGTGAAGAGAGGGCTGCTCTGCAAGATGCAGATTTGGTGGATTGCGGGCATGAGTGCTCCCAGGCCGCTGACTAAACATCCAAGCACGGCAGATTTCTAACTCCAGGCAGAAAAGGAATCTTGCAAGTTGGCTAAGGGCCAGGTGCTGGGCCCTGGACACAGCCTGGGGCCCGGAAAGTGAGATTCTGGGAGAGAAAAGGCACATCCACAGTCTCAATGAAACGGAAAATAGGACTCTCCGCTTGTCTGCAGTTTTGCTTTCTTTGGTCTGGACACCAGTGGGCTAAGGGAAGCTGGGGAGGCCCTTGTGGGTGTCCTTCTGATTCCCAGCCACCAAACGGGGCACCCTGTCCACACCAGCTAAACAAGCTTCGCCTGCCCAGGCTCCTTCTCAGCAACATCCGGCTCTTCCTGCCCCCTTCTCTGTCTGGCTTGCATTTCAGAAGGCTGAAGACCTGACTTCTCACTTTCTGGCTTTTACACCCATTTTTGGCCCCATGATGACCTCTTGGATAGAATTCTGCTTTCCTAGTTTGACCCTCATCACCCAGGTTTTCCCGCTTTGATCCAACTCTAGTTCTAAAATTCTAACCACCCCCCAGGCTCCTCTTGGAAGGGGATTGGGAATTACGGTGATGAGGTCAGGGGCTCAGTCTGCGAGGTGGAGGCCCAGACGGAACTCAGTTCAGAACCGGAGAAGGAACCATTGATTGACACTTAAATGCCAGCTTTTTTCCCTTGGTTGTTCTGCAGCCATTATGCCTTGTGTTTCAGAGGTTCTAAGGCCCGATCTTTATTTAATGTTGCATCTACTTCGAGCAAGACCAGGCCTGAAATGAACATTGCTGGGAGACAAGAATGACCAGGCCTTATAGTATCAGACTGCATCCTTGTCCTCAAGGAGCTCAGAGTGTAGACTTGGAGAATCACATGCCCAGGGGAGAAATGTCTCAGTTCAAAGTTAGCTGGGGGAAGGAAGAAGTGGTGTAAGAATTCAGAGAAGGGGGTTGTCCCTGAAGGGTGGGGTGGGGATGACTTGGGATCAAGGACCACCCTCGACAGGTGGGGAAAGGAAGGGAGGCAGCAGTTACTAAGCACCTACCATGCGCCAGTGTTAGTGTGAGATCTTTGGCTGGTTATCTTTGATAATTCCTAGGATCGGGCTGGAAGACAGAAGGGAAGAAGCCATTTCAACCAGGGAAATGGTGCAATTAAAATACTGACAGCACAGTCTGAGCCATGGCTAAATCTATTCAAGTTGAATGTTTGTATCGACAAAATACACTTCTCTGCCAGGGCAGAAATAGCCACCATCCAGCCATCAAATGGCTATAGAGCGAGTTGAGTTGGCTTACTCCAGAGTCATGATGAGTTCTCCGAGCACCTGGAACGCTTTGGGTGCTGCAGAAACTGTGATGTGGGAAAAGATCATCGTAGACCCAGGGATTTGCTGAGGTCTCGGCCTTACATGCTCAGTGGTTTCAGGGTAAAAAAGATTATGGGAACTTTTCTGGCTGTATTGAAAAATCACACCCAAACATTATTTGTCATCTCATATTTAGAATGAAGAGTGATGGGGGGAAAAAAAAGGAGAGAATTTAAAAAATGAGACAATGTGTGTTTATGTCCTTAATACCTGTATTTATTCCTAGAGTTTGTTCAAAACGTTTTCTCCTAGGAAAACAGTGAACACAATTGGTAGGGTTCTGTTCTGTGTGTTTACAGTCTAGTTGGACAGGTAGACATTACATAAAGCAACACACAAGTAAATATGTGATTGCAAAGGCTGTTCTGTAAAGTTTAAAAAAAATAGATCCAGATGCTACACGAAAGACAGGACTCGGGGGTCCTCTCTGGGAAAGCGCTGAGACCTAAGCCATGATATCCAAACGGGCCAAGTGGGGTGAAGGCGTGCGCTCTTAGGCAGGCCACACAACCCATCAGAACTTATGACACAGAGATGACATGATGCCTACTCCCCAGGGTTGTCATGGAGATTAACACATTGACTGCCACACTATAAAGAAAATGTTTTTCCTTGGGGCCACAGTGTTTTATTACAAAAACAGAACAAAAACTTTGAAAACAGCCGGGCGCGGTGGCTCACACCTGTAATCCTAGCACTCTGGGAGGCTGAGGTGGGCGGATCGCTCAAAGGTCAGGAGTTCGAAACCAGCCTGAGCAAGAGCGAGACCTCATCTCTACTAAAAATAGAAAGAAATTAATTGGCTAACTAAAAATATATAGAAAAAATTAGCCGGGCTTGGTGGCTCATGCCTGTAGTCCCAGCTACTTGGAAGGCTGAGGCAGAAGGATTGCTTGAGCCCAGGAGTTTGAGGTTGCTGTGAGCTAGGTTGATGGCACGGCACTCGCTCTAGCCTGGGCAACAGAGTGGGACTCTGTCTCAAAAAAAAAAAAAAGAAAAAAAAAACTTTGAAAACACAATGATCCTTTCTAATTTAATGAAAAATTTGTTATTTTTTTGTTTTCTGTGCCCATAGGTATGATGACTAAGGGGAAGGGACGTGTGGGGTATGTATGCTTCACGAGACCCCAGGCTGAAAACTAGCATGAGTTAAATATGACTCACACGGCAGTTAACGTGTTAAATTATTTCATTTATCTAAGTCACCTGGCCTGGTGCCTGGTACATACTGGGGCACTGAGCAAATGTTTGCTGAATCTGATTGGCAAGGCCCTCTCCGCCCTTGCATTCCAGGGTGCCCTGTTTCTCTCTGACTTTGACCCCAGGGAACCTCACCCTTGCTATAGGTGCCTGCTGCGGCCTCTCTGGCTATCTGCGCAAGCAGAGGAGCATTGGGAACAGGGCCCTTCCTGGACCTTAACCTTGCCTTTCCTGTGACGCTCAGTGCCTGGAGCTGGTCATAGGCTGCTTCACTCTAGGAGGAAAACTGTCAGCTCTTTCCCACCCATCCACGTGGAAGATGGTAACAATCATCTGAACTAGGGACAGTAGATATTTGGAAATCCTCAAACAGAGCAAATGGCCTCTTTGCTGTGCTTTGGGGCTACGATCCACGTCCACTGGGGATCGGCTGATCGTCACTCGTGACTCTGAGGGCCAGGTGGACAGGTACCAAACCAGGCTACCTCACAGACGCCATGGAGGCTCCAGGGGGGAAAGTGACATCAGAGGCTCCGCCCCGGATGTCTAGCTCTTCGTCCACCATGACACACTGCGTTGTCGGACTGAGAGTAGGTGCCCACTAGAGGACACGGGCAGAGGACTTGGGGCTCACTCCCCTGTCCCCTTATACTCGTCTCTTTCACCTTCAAGTGCAGCCCCTTACTGTGTGTTGTCCTCTGTCAACACTGTGCTGGGCCCCGTGGAGGCCGTGGCCTCTTTGATGGTGGTGTTTCAAGACCTGCGATGGCAGAGAGATGCCACAGGGGAATGAGGGTATCTCTAGCTGTTGCTGGAGACTGACCCTGAACCTGAGCATTCCCTGGTCTGGGTGGAGTGCCAGGCCTGTGGCAATACAGTTAACCTTTGAAATGTAATCTGTCTGCCGTGTCTGGGCCACGGTCTGCCTAGGGGACAGCCAAATGAAGGGCCCGACTTCCTCCATGAACTGAAAGTTCCAGAACAAGAGTCAAAACCTGAGCTGCCACCAAACCTGTCTTGGGGAAATCCTCTGGGTTCCTTGCTCTCCTCCTTGGGGCATTTCCCACTTGCCTCCTCCGCACTTGTCTGAGGGCTGAGCATGTGGCACCCCCAGGCAGGATCTCACAGCGCGCCAGCCTGTCACCCGGGTCCTGCAGGTCTGCCCCATGTCAGTTTCGACTCCCAGAGTCAAGCCAAGTGTGTCAGGCTTTAAACCTTCTCTCTTCCAAAGAGTCTTCCTCCTCTGCCAGACTAACTCCTCCGCCCGACCTTTAGGTCCCAGCCGGGCTGTCCCTGCCCAGCAGCCCTTCCCCTGACCTCCACGTGCTCTCAGGACATTGTGCACCAACTCCTAGCGCCACACATTCTTGTCATTAGCTCTTCTTTGTCCGTGTCCCCATTGGCCCACTCTGCAGCACCTGGCCTAGTCCCCGGCACATAGTAGGCCCTCAAGGGTACTTAATGAATGAATGGGAGTGATCTCACCCTTCCACACCCACAGACACACCTGCACCCAGACCTCTGCAGTCCCCATCCCCACTGGCCTTGCACTGGACTCTGCAGTTCTCCCTCTGACACCTGCCTGGGAATTCCACTGGCCCCAGGCCGTCCTCTTCATTGACGTCTTCGACACTTGAACTGAAATATGCTGTGCTTTTCTAGGTTTCTGCTGCTTCTTCATGTCTGTCTCTTGTTCCACTGACTATCACTGTGACACACGTGAGGGGCCTCTGGCAGCACAGACGCTGTAAGGTGTGTGTCGATACGTTAGGGTGGCAGACCGGGGTCCACTGCTGACCCAGGAGGATTTGCTGGCAGCTGTCTACATGCCTTCCTGCCCTTTGAGAATTTCAAAAGTGAATAAATCAGGCCTTGCCTTCCAAGAGCTTAGCTTGAGGGTTTGGGGTAGAAAACACAGCTAACACAAAGGGCAGATCCAGAATCGATACCAAAAACAGCACGTGTCATTTGCTAAGCACCTACTGCATACGGGGGATGCTTAAAGGTCACCACCTTTCACTTGCATAATGATCTTGCAATTTGTGATCTGGAGAACCCTTTTACAGGCTATGAAATCGCCCCATATACCAGAGAGTAGAAGGTTCTGAGACCAGGATTTGAAACCAGATCTTGCCAAGGAAGGTCCAAAACTTATTCCTTAACAAGATGCCACTCTGGGGGCCTAATCTTATAGTGCCCATCTGCTTTTTCTCCCAGTCCCGGCGGTCTCGAGAGGACAGTCTTCTCTCAGGGACTCTCAGTGACATCTCTCAGCGAGCCACGCTGAGAACACCTGTGTTTAATTTAGGTGGTGACTCAGAAGTCCCGTTCTGGAAATAGGCAGCCCAGGCTCACACAAGCTGTGGCCCCCTTCTTTGGCCTCATAACAATAAACCCAAACTTCCGACCCCATTGTCTGTGATCGAAAAGAAGCAAAACGGTGGCACAGGAAGAGCTGTTCCCAACCTAAACCTCCCACCCAAATGATGTCAGTGGTCACAAATCAACACGGAGTTTATCAAGTGAGAAATGAGCTGAAAAAACAAAATTCACCCAGCCTTACGAAGTGCAGAGGATGTTTTAGGGTGTGTGTGCGCATATGTATTTTAAGTTCATCCAAATTGGGAAAAAATTCCCCTCTTTCACCTTTACTTTCTCAAACCAAAGAGATCCCATTGAGATGCCAGTTAGTTGGGAGGACCCAAGGGGGAGGACCCCGCAGAAGGGCTGAAAAAGTTCTGTTTTTCCCAGTGAGTAAACAAGTCTACAGTTAGGAGCAGGACTACATTCTTAATATACTTGGATGGAGACTCTATTTGTTTGAAAACGATTCTGTTTAAAACTAGTATCAGCCACTGCCCACAGATCTTTGGGCAATCTGACATCTTTGGAGTTCACTCCGGATGACATACTGCGGCAAAATTCCACCGCTTTTTAAGTTAGAGAAGAAGTGACACAGTGGAAAGAACGCCGGCCCGGGTCAGGGGGCCTGGCCCCTGCCTTCGCCCTGGGCTCCCCTGAGAGCTGGGACAGGCCCTTCCCTGATGCGGGCTGGCCCTGGGGCCTGCGGTCTCTTCCTGCAGCTTGTTTCTCTCTCTTGAAGTGCTTCCTCCACAGACAGTGCAGCACTCTCTTGAGGTCTCTGTGGCATTTCTGGAATGTCCTTCTTCCCCAGTGCTGCTGCTCTTTCTCCTTAGCATGAAGGCAGGGAAATAAAGAGGCCTATTTATACTGGGCTGGGCCAACACAAGCACATCTCATAGCTGAGTATTTACGACTGTTAGCGTTGCAGAGACAACCTGTGAATAGCCTGGCGCCTCTCCAAGAGTGTGGACGTGGAGTTGGCACCACCTCGCCCTGGACCGGGGCTGGGTGCTGCCTCCCCGCCAGGGCGCCTGCAGGGCCCTGTGGGAAGTTGCAGGGCTTGCTCTTCCCTCCCCCGGCTTCCTGAAGGAGAACCAGCCCCTGAGGGCTGCACAAGTGCGCTGTGTGCAAGAACTCACTCTCCCTCCTGGAAACTCAGAGTGGCTGTTACTGTCCATCATACTGCTACACACAGCGTAGCTCCAACACACTCATTCTGTGCAAGGCAACAGACTCTTCTAGGCAACCTCTGGGGTATCTGCCTCTTCAACATATTCCCTTCACTTTGAGAACTGACCCCGACCACAGCCACATTCATGCAGTGTCACCCTGTCTCGCCCCAGCCTTGGTTAACTGGACCGGCGCTGGACCAATGCTCCAAGGTAGAATAAGCAGATACTCTCTTCTGAAGTTTGGATTCTTTGGATTCTTTTTTTTTTGTTTTTTTTTTTTTGAGACAGAGTCTCACTTTGTTGCCCTGGCTAGAGTGCCGTGGCGTCAGCCTAGCTCACAGCAACCTCAAACTCCTGGCTCAAGCAATCCTTCTGCCTCAGCCTCCCGAGTAGCTGGGACTACAGGCACGCGCCACCATGCCCGGCTAAGTTTTTCTATATATATTTAGTTGGCCAACTAATTTCTTTCTATTATTAGTAGAGACGGGGTCTCGCTCTTGCTCAGGCTGGTTTCGAACTCCTGACCTTGAGCGATCCGCCCGCCTCGGCCTCCCAGAGTGCTAGGATTACAGGCGTGAGCCACCGCGCCCGGCCTTGAAGTTTGGATTCTTAACCTCTGTGGAGCCCTTGTGTGGGGAGGCCTGGAGAAGCCAGGACAGGGGAAGCTGAGCTTGTCACATCAAACAGAAGCCACTGACGCTTCTCTGCAGAGCAAATGATGAGAGTGTCACATGATGACCCCCCAAACCCCAGACAGATGGTTCTGATGGCTTTCCTGTTCTAGTCACTCTTGGGGCCCTTTGGTTCCCTGAGATACTGCTATATCGTTTTGTAACAGAATGTTCTATTAGGGTTTAAATTTATGTAGCACTACACCCTATGAGAATTAGAAAAAAAATTAATGAAAAAATCTGTCAGCTGGTTCCCTGAGATACTGCTATGTCTTTTTGTAACAGAATGTTCTAGTTGGGTTTAACTTTATGCAACACAATACCCTATTAGAATTAAAAAAAAAATTTTTTTTTTTGAGACAGGGTCTTACTTTGTTACCCAGGTTAGAGTACAGTGGTATCATCATAGCTCACTTCAGCCTCAAACTCCTGGGTTCAAGGGATCCTCCTCCTTCAGCCTCTAGAGTATAGCTGGGACTACAGGTGTGTGCCATGACACCTGGCTAATTTTTCTATTTTTTGTAGAGATCGGGTCTCACTATGTTGTTCAGGCTGGTTTTAAACTCTTGGCCTCAAGCAATCCTCCTGCCTCGGCCTCCTGAAGTGCTAGGATTACAGGCTTGAACCACTGCACCTGGATTGAATTTTTAAAAAAAAAATTTTTTTGTGACAGAATCTTACTCTGTTGCCTGGGCTAGACTGCCATGGCATCAGCCTAGCTCACAGCAACCTCAAACTCCTGGGCTCAAGCAATCCTTCTGCCTCAGCCTCCCGAGTAGCTGGGACTACAGGCATGCACCACCATGCCCGGCTAATTTTTTTGTTCTATATATTTTTAGTT
>CAUYRT010009306.1:0-19179 GCA_963574885.1 Lepilemur ruficaudatus | reverse complement strand
AGTACAATGTTTACAATCACAATTTGTAGTGAGCTGATTTCCCAAAATATATTACCACTCAAGTTGACTTATCTTGTTACATTCAAAAACCTACTCTGTCAAAGTAGTCCAGAGAGTACATACATAGTGCTCCAACTGTACCTGCGTACAACCAACACTCCATTTTAAGTGTATAATTAAATGATTTTCAGTGAATTTACTGAGGTGTACAGTTAATCACGTGAATCAGTTTTTGAGGAATTCCTTTCCCCTATTGAGACCCCTAATTCCGCTCCCCAACTACTTTTCAAGCATATCCCACCCTTCCACAGTGTCCCCCCAGGTCACTCAGTTAGTATGTTTTTGTGTCCCGGGGGGGGATTTTCTACAAGAGAAGCATTCTGGATCCCTTTCCCAGAGGTTCTGACTCTAAGTCTGGGATGAGTACACAAAGTTTCACTTTTCAAGAAGCACCTCAGGTGGGCCAGGTATGAAACTTCAGAAAAAAAAAAACACCTGGAGAAATGTTAACCTAGTCCAATTGCCTTATTTTATAGATGAGGAAAGGAAAGTCACTCCAGATCAGTGAAGCTACTGAACTTACTTCTCTGAGATATAAAAACTTACGGAGACAGTTACATACACAGAAGCAATAGTTACATTGACTAGCATGGGTACCAGGACTAGAATCTGGGTTCAATCTTTGAACTCCTAGTCAAGTGGAATGGTTCTTAAACTTTAGCCACAGACTCCAGAAATACTTATGTGCAATAGGTATTATTATAGGTTAAATAAATGATATGAGTCACACATATGCTATTTACCCATATGCACAGGAATGCTCTTTAGCCTAATAAATTCATTTAAAAGCACTTCTGAATTCAGAGTAGTGTTTTAATTATATATTTTCTCCACTGTCAGGCTGCAGAGTGTCTTTTAAACATTAAATAAGGGTTCTTGCATTTGAGCAGAGTAGAAGCGACGGTCCAGGGTCCTTTTACTAGCTCTCATTGCTACCGCAGCCTTTATATTGACTGAAAGTAGATCTGTTATTAGGTCTCTACTTGCCAACTTGTTTAGCTTAGTTGGGACATTAGAAATTGGTTAAGGCATAAAAGTAATCAAATGGAAGATTGGATGAAACTTCTAGTAACATCTTCAAATGGAACCTTCCCCAGAAGTTACTATTTCCAGACTAGCCTGGGCTGGAAATCGCAACTTCAGCCATTTAGAGTAAACATGTAAATCATGTCCTTTGGAAGAATGGGCCTAAAACGGGTCTGATCCTTGGACTCCTTAAGGGATGCGATGCTATGTGTTTGGGAAAGGTCTTGGATTTTCCCAATCAAATACTCACTGGAGTGGTTTTATAGCAGTTCCTGCATGTGGTGAATAGACAGACTGAACAAGGATCTCCAGATCAGGTATATGAGCAGGGGACAGGAGAGTATAATAGAGTCCCTTCCCACACAAACACACCAATGCCATGTGAAAGGCAAGAGTGAGCTCCTTGCACTTGGTGAAATGTTCACTCCATGTGTGGTGCAGCACCTGCACCTCCAGGCCAGACTTGTAGACCTGGGGAGATTACACCTCCACCTGGGAGCAAGCTGTGTTATTTCTGTCAATGTAACTATCTCCGTAAGTTTTTTAATCTCGGTTTATTCATGAATAACTTTTGCATACTCTAACTGGGGCTGTTGGTATCTTTCCATCAGTCATGTCCCACAGCCCTGTTGTGACAACCATGCACTCGCATTCATCAGGTCATACAAGGCAAGAGATAAGATATAATAAAAGGGAGAAAGTAATAAGAAAAATGAATAGTAGTGATTGATGATGGTGGTTTGGACAAATCACCTCTGTCTATTTCTTCAAGTCTATATAAATAGCAAGGCTCCGAGATGACTGCTGGTGCCTGCAGTTCTCTCCAGAAGCCAGTTCTTCAATGCCCATATCTGTTTAGCTTTTGTTTCCTTGTCCTCTGTCCTCTTAATTCCCATTTTGTTTTTCAGCACCTGGTTGGCTTGTATATTTGATGGGCATCTATTATTTAGGCTTGTAAGACACTATTCTGTCTAGAAAGCCCCAGACTCTTCTGTGAAAAACTGCATGTACCTTTCATCCCCTCCACCCACTGCCGGGGGCGCCTGGTGTAGCTCACCAGGCATTTCTCTGTTCTCCCCTGGGCTTCTCGTCTCTGCTGCAGGAAAGGCTGATAGTGCTCGGTCCATCCAGGTGGGCTCTAGCATGCCCTGATGTCCCCAACCCCTTCAACCAAGACCAACACTGCATGAGGAGCTTTGAGGTGCATTTACAACCAGAGAGAACAATTACAGGTGCTCACAGGATCAACATTGACAATGGTTTTATGCAAAAATGTGCCTTTTTCAATTCCAGTATGTTATATTTTCAGGTAAATAAATTATTTCTTAGGAAATTAAAGACTAAATTCTGGTGGGATCTCAGAAATGATTCTGAGTTTAAAGTGCAAATCACTTGAAAGCCTGAATTAACCACTTTCCATGAACCTCATCCCAAAACTCTGATTCAGAAATATCATTTTATCCACTTTGTAAAAATCTCTCTGTGGCACTTAGCACTTGAGTCACTTCTCACCGCCAATATGGAGAAATAAAATATTATTTTTATGTAATTATCCTCTTTTCCTCAGCCTTGCTCCTAAGTACCCTATTTCCCTCTGATGTTCTGTGTTTATTTTAGGGCATTTTCTAAGTCTTTTGATGTTTCTTGGGCCTACCTCTGCCCTCCTTATATGACTATCTATCTACAAGGAAAACAAAAAACCAAAACCTAATTCATATTAAAGTATACTGAGGACAAATGATCTACCCAGATATCAGGGAATTATTATAAAATATGTAAACATAAACAACTCAGATCTAATAGTATTGGGTAGATTATAAGGCACTATTTTGATTTTAAGTGGCCTGAAATGATTATTATAAGTATTAAGGATCATTCTTCTAATGTTGGGTGATAACCTGATTACTTGATTTTGTCTCATGCATTGTAAACAGACCCTTTAAAGAGAAAAACCATGCACTGACAAAGTGAATTAGGCAGTTTGAAAGTATGAAAATAAAGAAACATTTACATGGCTGGAAATATCCCAACTAGAGAATCTATTTCTGAGCGATGGATAAGAATTTTTGAGAACAAAATTCTTTGACAAACATAATTGTGCTAGGGAGGAAACATGTCAGGTTCTCTTGAATTTTTGGACTCAGATATAAATTGACTGATCTAAATATAGGGAAAGTTGCTTTGTAAGCTGAAAATGCATTAGGACCTCTTAGCCCCACTCCCATGGAAATGCCTGTGTGGGAGAGACGTGCACACAGCCACGTTTTGTTTGGTTTGAAAGGAGCTTGAAGACTGAAGGGCAGATTTGGTTCTGCTTTGATTATTCTAATGCTGCCACATTTTTATTCGATGCAAGCCTGGAGACTACTGGTCAGAAGGGAATTATGCTTGTGGAGTGAGAAATTTTCTGGATGAAGGGAGGAGCACATGGCAGCTTCAGGTTTTCTGCCATACTCTGAACTAAATGTAAAAATACATGTTTGTCCCTGCTAGGATGGTGCAGTGACTCCAGGTGATTTAGATGCAGTTTAGAGAAGACCCTGCAAATGCCAATGAGCTTCCAGAATGCAATTATATCTTAATTTAGGGTAACACTAGCAGGTAGGGAGAAAAATTAGATGGGCTTATAGAACGGCTAAACTGGGTGGCTGGGATCTGGAAGGAGGCAACCGAAAGCCCTGGCTTTGCTTTCGTCTTTGTTTACATGACACATTCCAGTTCGTGGAACCATAAATACCATTTGATTTCCTCAGATGATGAATTAGAGTCTCCCCGTAGGAAACAAAAATAGAAGATTTTGAAACTTGTCATGGGAAAAGAATTATATAATTTCAAGGCTAGAAGGAAAAAAATAAGGAAAAATACACGATTGAGCACTTAGTACCAATCAGGAAACAAGCCATGTGCTCAGAACCAATTCCTAAATTTAATTCTCCCCTCACTCACCCACCTAGCTCCATGTTATGATTCTCATTTGGCTGACAGGTCTGAAGGTGACAGTAGCCTTTCCAAAGTCCCAGAGCTAGTAAGCATTTGGAAAGACCCTTTACTCTTTGCTAACTCTGTCTGATAGGTCCAGAATTAAGTCCAACTCCCAGCTCAGGGTCAAGAGGTTTAACCAGCACTGCCATTAGCCTTGGTTTTCCCCTCTGGCTTTTTGTGGCCAAACAGGCCCTGTACACAGGGCTCGCGGATGAGTTCTCAGTATCCGTGTGGGCCCGAGCACAGTCTCCCTGGGTGGCCCACTGGACAGGACAAAGCCTCCAGTGAGGTTCCTCCCCTCTAATTAAGATCATCAGTTCTGTCTAGGAGTCTAGTTCCACTCTGCGGGCTATTGATGGGGTTCTGCTTCCCTGTTTAGCTATTTCCCCTATTCCATCTTCCAAGTACCCCAGGATCTTTGTTCTGCTTGTTTTCAACCACCCCCACGTTTCCACTGAAAATCTCAGAGTATCGTGAGCCCTTGTTTGAGGATTTCCAATGTCTCCCACAAAAAATCTCTGTCAGCTAGTCCACTATGCTTGAAAACCTGTAATTCCCTTCAGAAAGTAAGACCACGTGTTTTGAGCACTCCGACCTTTGGAAATTGCTTTTTTATATCCCAAATCTGTCTTCCTATCGCTTTCACTCAGTGGTCTCAATTCTCAGGGAAGTTAAGTGATTTTTTTTCCCCCCAGAGGCTCACAGCAAGTAGGAGACAGAGTTAATCACCATTCCTTCCTGCTGTGAAAGAGAAGGGTTTGGAAATTGAGTCAAGTTCCTAGGATCAGGGTGGCATTCCCTTATTGACTCAAAATATGCTTTCTGAGCGCCTCATGGACAGAAGCCATGAGAAGTAAGTCTGACCCCTCTCCCACAGGAACACCTTTAAATCTGTAAGGACGGTTATGTTGTTGCCATCGTCATCTCCACGCTTACAGGCTTAATACATCCAGTTCTTCCTGGATATGATTAACAATCAATAAACAGCTTTAAAAATAATAGTAATACATCATGCTTCTTTCTGGAATTCTTCCAATTTGGCCTGGAATTTGAACCGAATCTCTTTTAGCTAGAATTTATAGACTTACTTCCTCAATAAAACAGAATCAGTAAAATAGAAATCATTTTACCCTAAAAGCGAAAAAGATTGATCATAAGGTGTGATTTTAAGGAAACAACAACAGAAAGAGTGTACGTGGTCTAGTGAGGCCACATTTAGGCATTGCAAGAGCGGGCAGGCTTACAACGACAGGCAGATCGGAGGTCCTGGAACACATCTAAAAGGGTTGAGCATCCCAGGAGCTTTAGGCTTATTTGTCCAAGTGAAGAATTTCCAAGGAAAGCAAGCTTCACTATAAATGATTTTATTGTTATCAGTAGCGTATCTTGAAGCTCTCATCAGCAGAACTCACTATTTTTCTATGGATATTTTCCTAATAAATATTTAGGTTTTACCTTCGAACTCCTAGCATTTTGTGCCAATGCCAATTATTTGTCAATTTACTCTTGTTCTGTCCTATGGCATCTTTTAAAATATCGTTACAGATTTTTGTGTTCTTTTACTTTTGTTGCATCTATATTTTGATTCTTTAACAAGAGTAGAGTTATTTTTTTTTGCAAGACATCCAGTGTCTTTCACTTCTTTATGTGTCTCACAGAGTCTGTAAGAATGTGCTTCTATTCGTCAGGATGGGCAAACATGCTGTGACAAATAGACCTGCAGATTTGTTAAGGTTTAAATGTGATAGAAGGCAATAATCATTTAGCCAAGGCCTGTTCCTGTTCACGAGCAGCTTTTCTTCATATGTAGACTCAGCACCAGCTCCTTTCAATGTGTGGTTCTTCCTAGCCCAGGATTTTGTTTTTTCTTACTTCAAGCTTGCAGAAGCTGAGAGAGCCTAGTGGAGCCAAGTTATCCTATTCTTAACACTTGGCTAACAAATGCAAACATCATTTCCAGTTAGTGTTGTTGGAGAGATGAATCGTATGGTCACACTGTAGGCACGGGGACATTGGGAATGCAGTCTTGGGTAGGCACTTCCCAGGCACAGGTCTAGACTCTAGAAGACAAAAACGGGTTTTGATGGACAGCCAGTCATCTCTGCTAAGCACAAAGTGGAGTTTAACAAATATCTGTTGATGCATTTATATCAGCAGTAAAGATTAAATTGCTTTTATTTCTCCTTGGAACAGTGCTATTTGACATCTCAGAAATTTTAGAAAATTCTGTAGTGGTCCTCTCCAGATTATGCATTTCTTCAACAATGATTTGAAAGATTGCTGATGTTTATCTAGGGAGATGTGAAGCAATTTAATATTATTAATTGCTAACAAACGGATAAGATTTACAAGAATTGTCAGAGCTTAAAGCTCCAAATAATCATTTCTCACACAAGAAAATTTATTATACCATTATGCTTATTTCTATCAGGGTTCCTATAGTGCAATCACTGTTCGCTATTAAATTTTTATTGCACATTTAATTTATCTTTCCCTCTAGTGGGTAAACGTATTAGAGAATTCATTTGACACTAGTATCATCTCCCCGTCTCTTTTTCTCACCACTTCCGCACCCCCTGAAGTAGACAGGAATATATTTGTATCTTGGTATTAATTATACAGGAGCTGGGAAGAGAACAGTGCTTGCTGCTGCCTGAAGGGAATTATCCAGCCAGAATTAGCTTTATGAAGAACCAGTGGACTTCCATTATGAATATCCATTTTCAGTGGTTTATAAAGAATTCTGGGAAAAATCCATTTATAAGCTGAAGCTTGCTTTTCATCGATTAAAATAAAAAGCAATTTTAGTTTTCAAATATTAAAGGCAGATTGCTCGTTAAAAGTTGGAGTTGGGGGGGCGATTTAGTTTATAAAGTGCTGTATTAAAAATGAAGTTTTATGTTTCTGAAGGTATTCCTTTTATGTACAAAGCTTAACAGACTTGTTCCCTACCCCTTGCCTGCCCCAAGAGTTATGTATAGTTAAATCAGGAGGAGAACAATGACATGGAATAAGAAGACACCTTTTCTGTTACCAAGGCCTTTTTCTTAGTAGGGCCAAATTCAATGGAAACACCCTGAGTTCTGGTACAGTGGAAGCATTCTCTTGCTTTTCAGAAAGATTTCTAGCTCTTGGGCCTAATTCACTAAGACAGAAGTCAGATTGTGTTATTGATTAACCTGAAGCTTTAGTCTCTCACAGGATTTGATAACACAGCACAACTATTTTCCTCACATTGAACCAAAGCTTTGTTTGTCTTTTGGGTAAGAGGTTGAACTTGACAAAATACCAGTGATCCCATTTCTAGTGCCCAAGTGAGTTTATACTTGTTTCCTTTAACTTAAGAGTGAGGCCTGCACACCTGGTCTGCTGAACCCAGGAAGGAGTGAGTGGAAGTCCTACTTCTCCCAGGAAGAAGAATATCTGAATCCTTCAAAAGGCAGTGGTTACGACTTCAGTACTCCCTATTCCCCACTCCACGGAGGGCACTTTTCCCCTTTGAGCCCACTGAATGTAGTTAATCTACATGTTTGCTGATGACTGTATTTGTCTGCTTCCTTATAGACATTGACATTAATGCCCTGGAGGATGATATAATTAGTGCTCCAGAAGAAATAGGATTTAGATCTGCCATTTGCAGTGTTTCGATAGTAGAAAGTAACTTGGGGCTTTATATATTTCTGAGTGATTTTTCCACCTTTCCATTAGAGAATTCCACTGAAATTGAGTTGCCTCCTTGTCTCATCTCTGAGGACACTGTTCCGGATCCTCGTAAGTTATGTTCAGCCTGGCACATTGATCAGCAAGGCTTCGGCCTTGGCCATGGCGTGCTCCTGCTGCCGTGCTCTCCAAAGTCTTCCTTTCAGCCTTGGAACCACCAGTAGAGCAGACCTTCCCTCCTTCCTTCCATTACTGAGCATTATTACGTGGAATGCTCGGACTCCTGGCATTGTTGGCCTAGGGGGCTGTACCGTTCTCCAGCACCCGATGCTTATTAGGTGCTTAGTAAATGTTGTCTCTGTGTTGTTTAATACTTTGACTGACTTGTTCCAAAGACTTAGGAGATCCTTCTGCTAACCCCTTCCCTTGAACTGATTTCCAAGTTCCCTCTTATAAGATTGCTCAAGGCACACACAGACACACACACACACCCTAAATTGGTCTTAAAACTGTCCACTGGCTGTAAGTAACTGAAGCCTACTCCAACTAGGTCAAGGTAAAGGAGGTGGTTGGGAAGGAGGTGGTTGTTTGGGACAGGGAGTGATAAGTCAGTGTTGGGGACCACTCTCTCCATATTTCTTGGGGTTCTGGGAATTCCCATCTCAGGCATTCTCCGTATATTTGTTCCATATTAGTTTTTCTCTGTAGACTAACTCTCTCTCTCTCTCAGGCACGCCTTCTCTGCTTCCAATTAATTTAACTTGCAAGTAACTTTGGTTTACACGATACTGACTACAGTCCTGATTCTACATGATGGTTCAATCACACTCCCATAAACTGTGTTCAGTCTTCAGTTTTCACGTCACGTCCTTTTGTTCAAATTCTTAAATTCCGGTGGTGCCAGTTGTCTGTCAACTGACAGTCTTCTGTAGTCAGGGCCAGTTCAAGTTAGTTGATATTCTAAAAACTTGTAGTGTCATTTACTAGGTATAGGTGATTTATTCTATTATATAAATTTAAATCATGAATAGTTTCATTATTTGAAGATTTATAAAAGAAAAATAATGGGAAGTACAAAAGAGCAAGAAAAGTTTTGGCAAAGATTTTCAGGTAGAAATCACATAAAGGAAGTGCTTTTTTTGTTTGTTTTTGCTTTTTTGCTGATTCTCATGTTTCTGAAAAAGTTTCTTGGGTAAAAATTTAATTTATATCCTGAATTTAAATTAGCTATACACTTTATATAGTAGAAAACCATTTCCTCCTTTGCTAAATAAACATGGAATAAATATTTTAAAAATAATGGTTGGAAAGGTCATCAAACCGTAACTCTGCCCAGGATAATTACATCTCTCATGCTGGCGGTGGTGGCATCTGGCACTCAGAGTAAGTTCTGTCCCTACGTTATCTCCAAAAGCTGTGTTTGGGAACGAGCCCAGCCTGCTAGGTGAGGACATTTTAGCCTTGGACGCTCTGAACGGCTGGCTGAGCCTCTTCCTTGGTTAAGGGAAACTGCGGATGGAGAAGCAGCTGTCATGAAGGGGTAGGAAGACAGACAGAGGCAGTGGCAATCTTTCTCTTTGTCACTTTGTCTCTGCCGGGATGATAACTGGCACTCACCCACAGCCACAGAGGAGAAGAGACCCCTGCAGGTGCCAATCCTTTACCAGCTTGTACTGCTTTTTAGTTTGGGTTCCTCCCAGCAAGCCATCCCTGCAGAGCCACACCATGCCTTTCTGATTCGGTTGGCAGCACTTAGCTAAAGAACATGGATATAGGCATAGTTATTTGCATGGATTTTTGTTTTTAAGTTTTTGTTTGCTGCTGGCCCTTATTAACACGTAAGACCTTGAGGTTGCCAAGGCCTTGCTTCTGCCTGGAGCTGGGATTTCTCCTTCAAGGTGCTCCATATCCACAGTTGGTTGTGCTCTCGGTGGTGTTCTAGTTCAGGACAACTGCCTGCTGTCAGCCAGGAATTAATGCCTGTGGCTCTAAGCAAGCTGTTTTCCTTGCTAACTTTTCATCTGCCTCTTGGGTCAGACTGCTCCAGTCCCCAGGGCAGTGATTCTCCAGCGGGGCCTGTCTCAGGGTACAAGTTATGGATTGCAGTATTTGGAAATTCCTGGCCAGAGCTGCTGTCAGATGCACCAAGAGCAGCTGTCATCCTGGAGGGAGAGTGAGCAAAGCACTCGCCTTAGAAGCCATGTGCTTTCCTTTCTGGATTTGGTGTCTCTTGCTGTTAGCATCAACAGCACATGGCCATAGAACCTTTGCCCCTCTCAATATTCCTAACCCTGTCCAAGGCTCCCAAAGCTCTTCTCCCCAACAGCAGTTCAGATGTGAGGTCTTGGTGCCCTCTTTAATTTTTGCCTTCCCCACACTTACTACCTGCAGTCACCCTCCATCCTTCCCTACAGCACTGTTGTGGACAACAGTCTCTTTTTAGCCAAAGTCTTCCTCATCCCACCCAGCAAGCAGCAGTGGGGAAGCAGGAAGAGGAGACTTTTATGTAAGTAAGTAATTCTCCACACTTAATTGAGAGTGTGAGTCTGAGTCTGAAACATGGCTTTTTCCTTAGGCAGTGGGTCAAACTATTTCTCTGTCAATCCTAGACTGATTTCTTTCTCTGCTGATTGGCATGGGGCACTGCTCCTGGGCACAGAAATTCTTTTCACTTGTAACCTTTTGAAATATAAAGAGTTTTAGACTAGAAAGAGAGTATAGAAATACAAAATAAAACAGACAACAAAAGGAGGACCATTGGAATGGAAATCCCAGTGACTCTACAAGGTTCATTTTATCTCATCTTCCCTGTGAAACCTTCATCTACTGCTCTA
The DNA here is from genome assembly GCA_963574885.1 of Lepilemur ruficaudatus. Taxonomy (NCBI): domain Eukaryota; kingdom Metazoa; phylum Chordata; class Mammalia; order Primates; family Lepilemuridae; genus Lepilemur; species Lepilemur ruficaudatus. The sequence goes on along the minus strand of CAUYRT010009306.1, from coordinate 8,617 downwards.
GCACCTTGATATTGTCTTCTCTAATTTCCGTAGATCCTGCAAGTGTAATGTGAAGTATGTGACTTGAGTTGATACAGTTTTAGGTCAATTAGGTCTTTAAAACCTGCAAACATTTTTTTTTCCTCTAAATTGGGGTATAAGGGCTTTGGGGACAAAGGCCATATCTTACCTGGAACAAGCCTAAGAATGGAGCAGCCTGGGCCTTGAGCGGTTTTTCAGAGACTCTATTACAAACTCTAAAGCAAGCATGAGAAAAAGCATATTGGAGAGAGTGTGATTGATGTTGTTATGAAAAGCATTATTGATTTGTTTGCATCTGCAAATCATTCTAGAAAGTGATTTGAGACAGCTTATCTCTATCTATCTTTCTATCTGCATGCATACAGTGGGATAAATTGAGAAAATAAAGGTGAGGAAATGGCAGCAAAGGGAATATGAAATCAGGAAAATAGGATAAATAGAGAGGTTTGATAACACGTAATGGATATCGTAAGACACTACTCAACTGATGGAGATGAGCCCCAAATTCGGCTGTAAATTTACCTGCAGCCACAACAAAGGGGAAACACAATATGTTCCAAAAAATTATGGTGCCCACAAAATGAAACTAAGCAAAGTCAGGAAAAACCTGCTCTTTCTGGTTCTGCAATTGCAGTGACCTATGACTCATGATTCCTGAAAGGAGTCACTGACTTGGTGCTGTGGACAATGTCATTGCCAATGTTTGCAAAAAGAGCCCAGTAGTGGCTTGTAGCTCAATAGAAGCAGTTATATGAGGCTCAAAACTGTACCTCCTGCAGTAGTATTTCTCTTGAACTGAGAGTGCATAAGTGCTACATGCCTGTATATCAATAAATATTGGTAATCCACCCAGCAGAGGCAAGTTTGACAAACTATCACTAAAGATAGTTTTAACTATCACTAAAGTTGTGTACCTCAATAGAAGGTCATAAAATCTACCCAAAAGAGGAAGTCTGAATATTCTTGAAAATATATAGATAGGAAAGTCACCACATTTGAAACAACTAAAAAGTAATTATAATGTCCGTATTCACGACCATGACTTTCATACTAGCATGTTGGTGCACAGCCAGCTTCATTTGCCCAAGTCCAGGAGGAAGCCACTACACTGAGATAGCAGAATTTACAGCAGAGAAAAGAGTTTAATTATGCATAGTGCTAAGTGGGGAGATGGGAGGAATTTCTCAAATCTGCCTCCCAGAGAATTTGGGAGACAAGGTTTTTAAGGATAGTTTGTGGGGCAAAGGGTTAGGCAATTAGGTTTGCTAATTGACTGAATTCAGGAAGGAATCATCAGTTCCTTGGTATGGGCCTTGGCCTGGGCGAGTCAGCCAGTTGGCTGTAATGCAGAACCAGGTTCTTGGGTGGGGGTCACAAGACCAGTTGAGCCAGTTCTTTTGTACTGGCTGCCACTCCGGGTGGGTCAGCTGTTCCACTGGAATGCAGGGCCTGGAAGAAATCTCAAAAACTACCTTTAGGTTCTGAAAGGGTGATGTTATCTAAGGAGAAAGCTAAGTATCTTTATGACCACCAGCTATGTGGCTCCAGAGTGGCAATTATAGAGAAGGAAAACAAGGGGACAGTGGCTAATTATTATCATTATTTTAGCTGTGCTTGTGCCTTATTTTTAGCTAGGCCCTTACCACAGTTCTTGCCTTGCACTTCTTTATTAATTTTTAAGGGTAGTTTCAGCAAATGAGAAAAACATGGTCAAATCTTATCTATAACTGCATACCCAAAATCTCAAGGGAAGGAGTAAAGAGGAGAAAATGTTTACAGGTCTCTGTGAAACCACATCAAAGAAACAGGATTCAGACTTTTGATTTGTGTTGGTAATGGCTTAGCAGCAGCAGGCAGTGCTGGGTGTTCCCCTAAGCCCAAGAATGTGGGCGGGGGGGGGGGGAAGGGGAGTGGGGAGGTGGGGGGAGGGTTGGGGCGGAGAAAAGGGGCACAGCATGAAGAATATTTGTGAACTACGGTGGGATAAGGAAAATAAGGTATTTTCTGAAGACAAGGGGGAATAAGCCTGATGACAGGAGTGAGGGAGAGAAGGACAGAGGGGGAAAGAAGGAAGAGCACGGGACAAACGGAAAGGAAAGAGAAAGAAAGATGGATAAACAAGGAATACAGGGAGAGAAAATGGTGAAGAAGAAGGACATTTTTCAACCTTAAATGAGGGTCACCAACTTGACTTTCATGGTGGAAAGCCGTCCAGAACAAAAGCTTCCTCTTCTGGGAATGGGAGGGGAAGAGAAAGGAGAAGGCTTTGTCCTCCCCATCAATCCCCTTCCCACCTTGCTGGCTGTTTCTTGTGTCCAGCGGTGCCATGGCACGCTGCTGGTGGAGGATAACCCCGAGGAAGAGGAGGAGGTGAACGTTTGTGTTCCAGAAGAACAGAGGGAAGGCCCAGGGGAGACAGGTTGCCCATGGCCTTGTAAGTGCTGATAAAGACTTCGGATTTTCTTTTATGGTTGATATGGCACCATTGCAGGGTTTTATGCAGATGAGCAATGGGATCATATTTTCACTTTAGAAATATCCCTTTGGCAGTAAGATGGAGGATTGATTGGAGAAGGCAATTGCCTTAATTCCCTTTCCAGATTGTGATGAGCCCCCGGATTTCTGGTATTTCATGCCACCCTGAAGTGGTGAGCACTCTCGGTCCGTCCACTGTTTCTCCAACTGTGGTCTTGGGAAAGGTATAAGGCCCACTGTGACAGACACCAAAGAACAACACCCCAGACTAAAATACCATTTTTATTGAGTCATTCTCTGCTTAAAAACTTTCTTAATTCCTTATTCTTAAGAGGAGAAGACTAACTCACTAGCCCACCACCCACAACCTCCTCACTCTGATGTCACCTTTCCTCGGGGAGCTTCCCATCCGTCTTTCTCTGACTCTCCTCTCTGGTGAAACTGGTATATTTATTCCCCAAGTAGTTCTGCTGTAGTATTGCTGCTTCCTCTTCTTGAAAGGTCCTCTCCACTTTTCTCTTCTGAGCCAAACATTACTCAAACTTTAAAGTTCATATCAAATGTTTCACTTCTAAGAAGGCAACACAAATTAGGCCCTGGTCCCAGGGTTCCATCTCAGCTTTCTGCTTGCCAGCTAACTGATGATACAATATCACAACCAGGATATTGACACTGATGTAATCAAAACACAGAATATTTTCATCACCACAAGGATCCTTCCTCTTGCCATTTTGTAGCCATATTTATTTTTCTGTCACCCCAACTTCCTCCTGGGATCCCTGGCTAACACCAATCTGTTGTTCATTTCTATAATTCTGTGGTTTTAAGAATGTTATGTCAGTGGAATTATACAGCATGTAGCATTGTTGGATTAGCTCTTTTCACTCAGTGTAATTCTTTGCAGATTCAACTAGGTTGTTGAATGTGTCAACGGTTCATTGCTTTTTATTGCTGAATATGTATTCCATGGTGCAAATGTACCACAGTTTGTTTAACTTTTCAATCACTAAAGGACATTTGAGTTGCTTCCAGTTTGGGCTATTAAAAGTACAACTCCTGTGAACATATGTGCACAGGTTTTTGCATGAACATATGTCTTCGTTTCTTTGGTATTTATCTTTTGGGAAAGATTCCCTGGAATTTTCTAGGTAAGCAATGATGTCATCTGCAAACAGTCAAAGTTTTACTTCTTCATTTCCAATCCCTATGCCTTCCACTTCTTTCCTTTCCTTATTGGCTTGGATAGAAATTCTAGCACTGTTTCAAATAAGAGTGGTAAGAATATATATCTGTCTTGTTTCCAGTCTAAGAGGGAAGAGTATAATTGCTGGATTGTATGGTAGTTGACTGGGTTTTTTAAAATTTTATTTAAGAAACTGCCAAATTCATTTCCAAAGTGGTTGTACCATTTTACATACCCAGCAACAATGTATTAGTGATCCCATTTCTCTACATCTTCACAAGTATTTAGTGTTGTCACAATATTTTATTTTAGCTATTCTATTAGTGACACAGTGAGATCTCATTGTGGTTTTAAATTGCATTTTAGCAAGTGGCTAATGATGAACATCTTGTCATGTGCTTATTTTCTATCTGTATATCCTTTGTGGTGAGAAGCCTCTTTATATCTGTAGCCCATTTTCTAGTTGAATTGTTTGCTTTTTTGGTCAAGTTTTGAGAGTTCTTTGTATAGACTATTCCTTTGTCAGAGGGTTGGCAAATATTTTCATCTTTTGAACAGGATCTTTCACAGAGCAAAAAAAAAAAAAAACAAACAAAAAAAACATTTTTATGAAGTCTGACTTATCAGTTTGTCCTTTTATGGATTGTGGTTTTGTTATCCAGTCTCATGACTAGCCCTACATCCTGAAGATCCTGAAGATTTTTCTCCTATTTTTAAAAGTTTTATAGTTTTTCATTTTACATTTAAGTCCATGATCCATTCTGAGTTAGTTTTTAAATAATATGTGAGACTTAAGTTGAGGCTCTTTTTCTCTTTTCTTTTCTTTTTTTTTTTTTGCATTGGTTCTCTAATTACTCCAGCACTGCCGCACTGTTTGTTCAAAGAGCTATCCTTCCTCCATTAAGTTGTTTTTGTACCTTTGTGAAAAATCAGTTGGGCGTATTTGTGTGGGTCTATTTCTGTACTCTCTATTCTGTTCCATTGATCCATGTGTCTGTCCCTCCATCAATACAACACACGCTTGATTAATGGAACTATGTAAGACATCCTGCAATAAGACTATTGCCCCTTTATCCTCTCTTCTTTTTTCAAAATTATTTTAGCTAATCTAGTTCGTTTGCCCATTCCTTATAAATTTTGAAATAATTTTCTCTATATCTACAAGAAATATTCTTGGGATTTTGATTGTGTTAAGCCTATATATCAATATGGGAAGACTTTGTTGAGTCTTCTAATCCATAAACATGTTTTCTCATTTATTTAAATCTTTGGTTTCCTTCAAGTAGCATTGTATAGTTTTTAGACTATAATTCTTGTACATGTTACATTTACATCTAAACATACTTAATTCTTTTTGAGTGACTGTAAATGATATTGTCTTTCAAATTTTCTTTTGCACATGTTCATTACTAGGTAGAAATGCATGTGATTCTTGTGTGTTGACCTTGTATCCTGTAACCTTGCTGAACTTACTTATTAATTCTAGGAGGTCTTTTGGGGAAGATTCCTTGCAATTTTCTAGGTAAGCAATGATATCATCTGCAAATAGGCACAGTTTTACTTCATCATTTCCAATTTGTATGCCTTTTGTTTCTTTCCTTCCCTTATTGTCATGGACAGAACTTCCAGCACTATTTCGAATAAGAGTGGGAATAATGTACATCTTTGTCTTGTTCCCAGTCTAAGGGGAAAGGAATTCACCCTTTCACCATTGTGTGCAATATTAATTGTAGTTTTTTGTAGATGTTCTTTATCAAATTGAAGAAGTTCTCCATTTCTTTCTTTCTTTTTTAAAAATCATCAGTGGATGTTGAATTTTGTCAATTCTTCTGCTATATCACTTGATATGATCGTGTGATTTTTCTTTTTAGCCTATTGGTATGGTGCGTTATGCTGACTGATTTTCAAATGTTGCATTACCATGCATTTGTGGACTAAACTGCGGTTAAGGTGTATAAATTCCTTTTATATATTCCTGAATTCTGTTTGCAGATATTTGCATCTAATTTAATAGGGCCGTGCAAATTATTTATTTCATATTGGCGAATTGTGGTAGTTTGTGTTTTCAAGTAATTAATCCATTTTGTCCAGCTGTCAAATTTATTCATCTAGAGTTGTTCCAAGTATTCCCCTATTATCCTTTTGTTGTCTGGAGGGTCTGTAGTGATATCACATTTCATTCTTGAATTGTCAGATAACTCTAACATCTCTGTCGTCTCAGTGTTATCATCTATTGATTGCTTTTTTTGTAGCTCAGTTTCCTACTTCTTGGTGTGACGAACGATTTTTGATAGAAACTTGCACATTTTCATATTCCATTATGAGACTCTGAATTTTATTTAAGCCTTTGGTTTTCGCTGGCTTTCCTTGACTACACTCTGTTAGGGGAAGGGATGGAACTGCCTTTATACTGCCAGGTGGAGCTGGAAGCTCAGGCTTCCCAAAAGGTCTGCACTGACATCCTGGTGAGGGTAGATAAATTCCAGCTGGTAGGATAAAAGTCCACGCTCCTGCCTGGCCTTCTCTGACATACACTTATTATAGCCTTGTGAGTGTGGAAGTCTAGGCTCCCCATTTGGCCTTTGCCGGCGTGTGTGTGGATGAGGCCATAGCTTCCTCTGTGGTGTTTGGCTGGAATAGAGTGGGTCTTGTCTAAAATCTTACTGTCTTGTTAAGCTGCTCTTTTCCTTCTGATTTGGCTAGGGAATTTTTTTTGTTGGGCCTTTTTTTCTTTGGTCTGTGAGTGTTAGTATTTCTGGGTTGCTAACTTTTTCAGCTCCAAGTTTTGAGTTATTAAAGAAACAAAAGAAAACCCAGGGAACTTATTACTATGACCTTCTGTTCCTCCAGTCCCGAGGTCCCTAGGCTGTTGTCTGCCTTAATTTCTCTACCCTTCTGTGTCTTCTTATGTTTATTTTATATAAAATATCCAGAGATTTTTGGTTGTGCTTAGTGAGAAGACTAGTGAAAAGCACATCTATTCCATCTCACTGGAAGTGCCAGTTCTCTATACTATATGTGAAATATGCATCAAATAGCAGGAGCTAAATAAAAGTGTGGCAGGATTATTAAAATATTAACTTGGATTTCTTTTTACCATCTTCTTTCCTTCCTTCCTTTCTTCCTTCATTTTTTTTTTTTTTAAACAGTCTTGCTCTGTTCCTCGGGCTGGAGTGCCGTGGCGTCAGCTAAGCTCACAGTAACCTCAAACTCCTGGGCTCAAGCAATCCGCCCACCTCAGCCTTCCAGAGTGCTATGATTACAGGTGTGAGCCACCGCGCCCAGCTAACTGTGTTTCTTTTCTTCCTCATTTGAACATGATTCCCTTCTTGTCAGTTCACTAAGGGCCTCACAGCCTTTATATTTATGAATGAACTGTGGTACCAACTCCAGGCAGGATCCAGAGAAGAGTTTGTAGCATCTGAAAGATTAACAAAGGACTAGTGCAAATGATCAGAATGGAGTTGATTTGGGGAGTTACATAAAAATAACCAGATTTATTTGGAGAGTGGCAGTTGGGGAAAACTGACATTGGTTTGTCTACTCATTTTTTTAACAACTGCCAATTTTCCCCTTTCTTCTGTTTTCACAGTTTCTCTTGCCAACTTCACTAAATTTTTAGAAAGTGCTTTCCTGGTTTTTGTTGTTGTTGTTATTCTTACGTGAGTACCAGCTTTGATGCTGCTAATTAGAAGACATCCATTTTCTGTTCCAGTATTATAACTTGAAGTTAATTTACTGACCTGATTATCAAACCTGAAAGTTGTCAGACTATTAGAAATGTATCAGAAAAAGAACAAAAAGTACAAGTCAGATTAATAGTGGGGCTTTTTTTATAACTTGTCTGTCTTCAAGACTTTTTTCAGCAGAACAGATACAATTATGCAAAGCATTAGTTATAAAAAAAAATCATGTAAGCAGCATGTGGGTTTGTGTGTTTCTATTGCATTTCAGTACCTGCAATGTAAAAGTAACACTTATTATTTCTTTCTAAATTACAGATATTATATGTGTTCATTGCGAAGGACATGGAAAACACACAAAGGTACAAAATATGTTTTAAAAAAACCATATAATTTTACCAACAGAAAAAGAACAATGTTAACATTAATGCAATTTCTTTCTATTTTTGAATCTTTGTGTGTACACATGCATATATTGTTGTCCAGTTTCTGCCAAATTGGCATGAGATTGCACACACTACACACACATACAGGCTTAATATTGTATTGTAAGCTTTTTCCTATGAATATAAATTTAAAAAAAATTATATTTACAGTGAATATACCATCTCTTTATTCAACCATTTTTAAAATTTGAATAACAATCTGATAAATTTCTTTATCACCTAAATCTTTGTTAAGGTTTTTGATTTATTTGTCAAGGATAATTTTTTTTTTTAGGAGCCTTAATATAATGTCTGGGGTTTTGTTGTTCTTGTTGTTTTATTTTTTTATTTCAACATATTATAGGGGTATAAATGTTAAGGTTATGGGTGTGGCCTTCCTCTCTCTCCCCCCAAGAGTCAGAGCTTCAACCGTGTCCTGTCAAGGATAATTTTTTTAAAAATCATTATTTTGGAATACATAAACTTTTAAAATCTTTAATGTCATATTACAACATTTATTGGCAGAAAAGTTGGGCCAGTTTGCATGCTCATCAAGAAGACTTAGGGATACGTGTTTATTGCACCCTCAAGTAACATTGAATAGAATTCTTTTTCAACATTATTTTTAAAATTTTATGCTAACATATGTAAAAAATAATATATTTCTTTTTAATTTGTTTTGGAAATTGTTTTTGAGATGGAACGTTCATTAGCCATTTGCATTTCTATTTTTATGACTTATGACACATCTATTTTTCTATTGGTGTTTTAATTTTTTATCTCATTGATTTTTAAGAAATTTGTATATATTGACATTTAGCCTTTGTCAT
>CAUYRT010009302.1:0-11179 GCA_963574885.1 Lepilemur ruficaudatus | reverse complement strand
ACCTCTCAATAGTTGATTTGACTACTAGACAAAAAATCAGTAGGGACATAGAATATATGAACAACATTATCAGCCACCCTGAATTAGTTGACTATCAGCGAACAACACACTCCAAAATAATAGCATTCTTTTCAAGTGCAATTGGACTATTCACCAAAACAAACCATTTGCTGTGCCATAATCAAATTTCAATAAACTTCAGAAGATTGAAATCTTGCAGAATATATTTTCTGACTACAATGGAATTAAATTAGAAATCAGTAACAATAAGATACCTGGGAAAGCTCCAAATAGTTGGAAATTAAACAACATGCTTCCCAAAAAATCCCATGTTATACCCAAATAAATTGAAAACACATCCAGGCAAAAACCCGCACACAAATGTTTACAATTGCTTTATTCGTACTCGCCAAAACTTGGAAGCCACCAAGATGTCCTTCAATAGGTGAATGGATAAACAAACTCTGGTATAGTCACACAATGGAGTATTATTCAACCATAAAAAGAAATTATCAACCCCCCAAAAGACATGGAAAATGCTTAAAAGCATACTGCCATATGAAAAAAGCCAGTCTGAAAACGCTGCATACCATATGATTACAATTAGATGACATTCTGGAAAAGGCAAAAGACAGTAAAAAGATCAGTGGTTGCCAGGGACTGGGGGGAGGAGGGAGGGATGAATGGGCGGAGCATAGGATATTTTTAGGGCAGTGAAACTATTCTGTATGACACTGTAATGGTGGATACATACCATAATAATATTTGTCAAAATCCATGGAATGTACACACAAAGAGCGAAACCTAGTATTATTGGCTCATCAACTGTAACAAATGTACCACACTAATGTAAGAGATGAACAAGAGAGGAAACTGCCTGTTGATGGACAGGAAGTACATGGGAACTCTCTGTCCTGTCCCATCAATTTTTTCTGTAGGCCTAAAATTGTTCTAAAAAACATTTTTTAAAAACCCAGGTTCAAAGAACGCAAGTGACCTCATGTCTTCAAGCAAGAGAGTTGGAGGGGACAGGAGAGGATGCCGAATACAATATCAGGCAAAACCAGCTGTTCTGAATTTGGCTTTGCCTTCTCCCTCATTCAACCATGTGTTCCACAAACTTCAAGCTTCTATTCTCCACCGGGCACTCAGGCTGTAACTGGCAACAAGCCACAGTCCCTTCCCACGAGGCATTCACAATCTAAGGCGGGGGCTGACAAGTAAACAGGCAATGACAGTTTGCTGTGCTAAGTATCATGCAGGTAAACTCAGGGGGTGGTGGGAGTATAGGGGAGGAGTATCTAACCCAGCCTAGGTTTAGTCAAGTGAGACTTCCTGGAGGAGGTGACATGGAAGCCAAGCCCCCAAAACTATGAGCAGCAGTGGAGAGGCTATGGGAAAGCTTCCTGGGCTTGATCAGAGAACTGAAAGCAAAAACCAAAGCGCGTCAGGAAGCTGCAAGCAGGTCACTATGGAGTATAGATAAAGAGCACACGCATGTGCGTGGGGGCAGCGGGGAGAAGACAGAAGGGAGAAATGGGTTGGAGGGATAGGTGGAGCCCGGGTCAGACCTGAGCCTTGACCTTCTCAGAAGCTGTGCCTAAGCAGCCCAACCCGACCTGGCAATGCCTGCTCCCCGGAGTCTGTGCCTAAGGCAGATGACGTGTCCTGGGAGAGACTCCCCAAGTCTCTTTTGAACACACTTTGTAGAAGAAGCGATCCTATAATTACTGTGATAATTAGAAGCACTTCCATGGCCTCTTTAAACAAACATTGCACAAGCTGTCGCCCTCTCACCTGGGGTGGGACAGGGAGAGCCAGATACCCCTCCTTGCCAGCATCCCTTGCCAAGCACACCTGACTCCCCGGATGAGGCCCAGAGGAGCCATAGATACACCTGGGGCTGCTCCAGCTCGGAGCTGAGTGCAGCTGGCAGAGGGACAGAAAGTCACTCCTCGGGTGCCACAGGCTGGGCAGCCTCCAGCCAACCCATAGGCTTCAGATTTATTCCAGCCTGGCCTTCCTGGGGGACTTCAAGCCTGCAGAGATCTTGACCAGGCCCTTGTAGGAGCCTTCTACATCTTGGCAACCTTAGCCTGAGACGCTCAAGCTGCGGGTCTCTGGGCCTACACTTGGTCTTCCTGGGACCATGTATGCAGTGTTTCCGTGGCCTGGACACCCTGCCATCCCTGTCAAGTGCTGTTTGGCTTCTTGAAGGTTCTGCATTCACATGTTTTCCCAAGAGACGTTTTGGGGGCCTCTGGTTCAGACAGAAAGCAGAAAACCTTTCTTCTCATTTTCAGCCCCATACCAAACCCCTTCTCTCTTCTTTCTTTTACCAGATTTTCTCACTAAAAAGAATGGTCCTTTTGCTTTGGGAAAGGCCTTGACTTTCTTTCCTCAGCAGTTTCTGTTCCACTCACCCAATGCTTGCTTCTCATTTGGCTTCGCCGTCTATGACTCACTGGGAACCAAAGCCCCAGTGAATTGCCCTGAGGCTCAATGTGGCATTTTCGTTTCAAGAGCGACATGCCTGGTCTGTTTTGATTCCAAACTCTCCAGAGAAGTAGCCTCTACATCTCCAAAGCCCCTTGGAGACTCAGAATGACTGTGTGTCATGTTCAAGGATATAGTTGGCTTTCTGTAAAAGCACCTGGCAAAATTTAAGAGCTAAATGAATGTCAAGAATTTCGGCCCTTTGCCTTCTTGTCTTCCCATGATATTTCTGCATCCAGTGGGTTTCATGGCTGGGCAGATATTTGCAGGCTGGTGTCTTTCTGCAAACGGTGAGAGGAAGGATCCCTGGTGGTTTGGTATTTTCTTGGGGCCCTGCCTCAAACTCTCCCCAGGACATAGATCTTATCAGCTGGCCCTTTCCCAGGGCTCTCTGGTGGAGCTTCAGAGGAAACATGTCGAACCTGACTGGTCCTGGCACCTGGCAGTGGAGGAAGGAGGAAGCAGGAGAGCTTACTTCTGAAGGGCAAGTGTACTTGGCTTTCTCATTAAAGGGTTTCCCTTGGGGAAGAGGCAAGTGGCAGATGTAGGGGCAATGGCCAACTGATCCATTTGGAGATAGATTCAGGGTGTGGTGCTCCCCGTAAGCCTGGGCAGGCCCTGGGAAACTGGAAAAGAGCTAGATCCCGGCCTCAAGTTGGGCGAGCTACAGAGGAGCTTGGGTATGCCGGTTTCAGGTGTGTGAGCTCTACTCTCTGCCGAGAGGGGGAGGGGATTGGTGGGGGGAGGTGTCCAAGAGGGTTAGTGTGTCTGTCGCCCAGGTAAGTTTTGAAATCCCAGAGCTGCACTGAGTGATTATTTTCATTCATGAACACAGTAACTGGCAGGGAGGTTTAGCTGGGCCCTCAAAGCCTGGCCTCAATGCTCCTTTTCTTCTCACGACACTTCGCAGTACAGATTATCCATCTCACTCCTGAGAGCATCCAAGCTCACTGGGAAACTTCACATCTTTGGAACCCGCCTCATGCCATCCTCTCTCCCTAGAATGCCTTTTCTCCTGGTAGGCCTCTCAGCCTTTCAGACTGCCTCACCCACTCCTGGGGAAGCACTCGTCAATACCTGGGGTCTCAATTCATCTCTCCCTCCTCCCTATCCCTAAGCCCCAGATTCACTCCGTTGGTCTCTGATCTAGCTCTATCGTGTTTACTTCTGTGCCTGCTTCCAGTCCTCCAAACGGGCAGTTCCCTGAGCTTCCTGTTCTTGCTGTTCCCTCTGCCACGATCTCTCTTCCTCTGGATCTTTGCACAACCAGCTCTTGTGTCATCCTTCAAATGTCAACTCAAACATCACCTCCTCAGCAAGGCCTTCCTTGCCCACCCTATCTAAAGTAGCCCCCCCATCCCTACTCTTTGTCCCATGGCCTTGTGTTATCATCTTTATAATACTTAGCCGAATCTGAAGTTACCTTCATTTATTTGTCGGCTTGGACTATCTGTGTGCGTCTCGTCCTGTAGAATGTAAGCTCCTGGAGGGCAGAATGAGTTGACACATAGTTGGCACCCAATAAATATCTGTTGATCGATTAAATAAAGGCAAGCATGGGGTATTCGACTTGGCACCCCGAGGACTTGGCACAGAGCCTGGGCGCAGTAAAGGTTGGCTGCATGATCTATTTGCTACATGAATGAATGAACCAAGGAACGTACGAAGGAATGCAGCGCTCTGCCTGCCGACTGACAGGTTGACTGACAGCTGGGAACCCGGGCCCGCAGACTGTTGATTGACAGTTGACAGCTGAGTGGCAGCCAACAGACGCGCATCCGGGTTCCTGATTGGCTGGTGCAGCAGCCCCTCGGAGAGGGGTGGGTGAGGGGGACCCGAGGCGACAGTTTCGCGAAGGTACGCCGGCGACGCGAGGCGGCGGGAGGCGGCCCAACGGCCAGAGGCCGAGCGAGCCACATTCGCCTGGAACCAGCGAGCCGACGTCTCCGCGCACGGGCCCGGCGCGAGGGGCGGGGCGCGCGTCACGTGAGCGTGTTTTGGGCACGTGACCCGAGCGGGGCCCAGGCTCGCCCCCGCCCCGCCCCTCCTCCCCTCGGCGGGTGTGATCCGAGCGGCCTCGCCTCACAGCCTAGCGCCCCCCTCAGCCGCCGCCGCCGCCGCCGCTGCCTCCGCCCGCCGGCCATGTCCCCCGGCCGCCGCCGCCGCCGCTCGAGCGCGGCGCTCCCGCGGCCCGGCGCGCACTGAGCGCGGGCCCGTCCTGCCGTTCGCCCGCCCCGGGCCCCTTGTTCTCCGCGCCGCCGCCGCCGCCATGTTGGGTTTCGAGCCGCAGCGGAGCCGCCGCCGCCGCCGCGGGTGAGGGAGGCCGAGAGCGGAGCCCGCCCCGCCCCGGGGCCCAGGGAGCGGGGCCGCCTCGGAGCCCGGCCTCTCCCCGCCAGCTGCCTCCCAGGCCCGCCCGTCCTCCGTGCCAGCCGGCGGGAGAGCGAGCGAGCGCCGGACCCCGGCCGCGCCTTCCGCTCCCGGCCCGAGCGAGCCCGCCGCTGCCGGGCCCGGCCACAGCCTGCAGTGGAGCCCACGAGAAGCAGCGCCATGGCGGAGCAGACCTACTCGTGGTGAGTGCGGGGCGCCGGGAGGCCGGGGCGCGGCGGAGGTGGGGGTCGGGGTGCCGGCGCGGCCCACCGGGGGGAGGAGGAGGAACAGGTGCGCGTTGGGGGGCGCGGGATGGGGATGCACGCCCCCCTCGCCCCCGCTGGAGGGGGCGGCTAGCGCTGGGAGAAGGCAATGAGCGGCCGGGAACCCGGCGTCCGAGAAGGGGGATGGAGAAGGCGGCGGCAGCGGTGGATGTCATTTGGCTCTGGGCGGAGCAGGTGATGGAGAAGGGGAGCATGACCCCGAGGGTGGGAATCCCACGGATGGGAAGGTGAATCCGACGGGCACCCTGGAACTGACTTGGAGGGATGGCTCCTGGGCAGGAGGAATCGAAAGGGTGGAAAGAGGCGGGCCGGGGCAAAGGTGGGTCATTGGGCTTAGAGGAAGCTCTAGTGAGAACAGGTGAGATAAGAGCCAGAACTTCCAAGGGTGAGAAGTGGAGCAGCCGCCTCAACTGTGGGACTGCTGCTTAGCTCTGGGACGGGGAGCTAAGGGAGAGTTGAGTTGGTAAGGTGGGCCGAAGAGTCTTGGGAGCTGTGGAGGGGAGTCACTGGTGAAGAGGTTGAAAGAGGAGCCTGTTTAGATAACCAGGTTCTGGAGAGGAAGTCTTTGGTGACAGTGGAGCATGGGCAGAATCTTTGTAGGGGTTGGTACTCTGTTCTTAAGAATTCGGAGAGGGCTGGTGCCCTCGGTCAAGTATGGAGATGGAAGATCTGCGAGTTATCTCCATTTCTGTGGGAATTTTAAAGTTATTAAGTAGCTCATTAAGGGCTGAGAAGCAAGCGCACTATGTAGTTTATGGGGTGACAACATACATATCCTGAAAACAGAGTGCTAAGGTTTGGGGAAAGGGGGACGAGAGGCCCCCCCCCTTTAGCATTGCAGAGGTGGAATTATTTGCAGGAGAGGTTGAGGGAATGATAGTACCCGTGAAGAGTGGAAATTGGATAGTGGGAAGGAAGCAATGGCCCAAGGGTGAGGAAGCAAGAAATGAGAGGATTGTAGGAGGAGGGATTTGGTTGCAAGCTAGAGACACTGTGTGAAGGTAATGGGGTTTGGGACAGAACTGTAGACCTTCTCTTCTTAGGAAAGAACTTAATAGAATGGGAAGAACATGGTTTGGAGTTGGAAGACCTGGTTTGAGGTCTGGTTTGCTACTAACTTGCTTTATAACTGGACATGATAGTGAGTTTTTCATTTCTTTTTACCTGTAAAATAAAGGCATTTTTTCACAGGTTGTGAGGATTAAATGCATACCGTTACAACGCACTTGGCAAACTGTGAAGTGCTGTATTTTACTACAATTACTGTAATTAGGGAAACGTCAGAGAAATGGGTAATGTTTGAAAATAAAGAATAGTTTCAGGTGGAAGACTTTAACTGATGATTTGTAGTACTTGAGGTTATGATAAGTCGAGAACTCATTGTGTCTCCCATAGGGGAAAAGGGTTGACAATGGAAGAAGATAATTCTAAAGGGAACTTCAGTGAGGTGCGTACAATCTAAAGAAGATAACTAAGATTGAAAAAAAGTAATTCTAAGGGAAGAATTAAAATCTTGGTTAGCAAGTGCTTCCAAAAGACATTTAAACTAATTTGATAGTTTTGAGTGACAGCGAGCTCCTCCTCAGTAGCAGGTGAGGTGGAACACAAGATTACAGTTTGAGCTTTTTTACAAAGAGTAAGAAACGAAGGTAAAGGTGATCCTGTCATGCCTTGTGGTAACTCATCTTGAGCTTAAACTCTAGCCCAGCTGAGAGTCCTAATGGCTGCCTTGCTGTTTTTATTGTGCTGTACAGAGGCCATGGATGGTTGAAAGAATAGAAAACACCATGGTCAAGAAATGGGGAAAATAAGTATTTTATTAAGTAGGTCGACCACACACTACCTCTGTATTATGTTGGTCAGCTCTACTAGTTAAGGGGCGATTACTTTGTGAAGTTTGACAGTTTATAAGATTTATAAGATTTATTCTACTAAAGTACTTCCTTCAGTCTCAGCTGTCTTTATTTGCTCTGTAGGCAAAGAAGCTCCTTGAAATCAGGATGCTTACTTAGCCCATTATTTTGA
Organism: Lepilemur ruficaudatus; assembly: GCA_963574885.1. NCBI lineage: Eukaryota > Metazoa > Chordata > Mammalia > Primates > Lepilemuridae > Lepilemur > Lepilemur ruficaudatus. The sequence goes on along the minus strand of CAUYRT010009302.1, from coordinate 4,007 downwards.
GATGGAGAAAGTTATCTTGAGAGAGGGTGGTATATAATGGCAGAGGACTGGGACTCGGCAGTTTCCTAGTTCTTCCTGAGTCAACTGGGCAATAATGTAATAATATAAAGAACTATACATGTGGCATTTAATACACACTCATTTAATTCTCCTAAGTCCTTGGGATAGATGCTATGTCCCTGTATTATAGAGGAGGGAACATAGGCTCAGGAGGCCAAGTGATGTGTCCAAAGTATTATACTCCCCCTGTGATACCTTATTTTGTTTGACATGAATTCAGACAATTCATTGTACTTATTCTCACTGGAATGTAAGTATGGAAAAGGTATTCCAAAAGTGTATGTAAACTGATTTTTGGATTATCTTTCACTTTGCAGTATCTTTGTTACTCTTCCCTTAGTTTGTACAGATAATCAAGAGTGTTTTTTTTTTTTTTCTCTTAAAGACAGACTTGCACTTTATTTATCTGTATGTGACCTTTAGGAAAAATCAACCTGTGGAGACTACTGTGGCACTACAGATTTGTCTGAGGATGGAGTCGGTGAAGAATGCAGAGGCATATGCCCATAGGCTCCTTTAGGATTTTCTTGCTTCCTAAAACAAGATTGGTCATGAGTTGATAATTACTGAAGCTCAGTGATGAGTACATGAGTTCATTATTTTATTCTGTTGACTTCTACATGTTCAAAATTTTCATAATAATTTTTTTTAAAAAGCCCTGAATTTAACGTGTAAATTCGTGGTATACTCTTCTTGTGCTTGCTCTCTTTCTAGCAAATTCTACCAAAATCCTGTTACCGAAGGGTTCAACTCAGCTTCCACTTAGCTGTGAAGCATTTTCTGACCACCCTATCTGAAAGTGATCTTTTTATTTTTAATACTTGTTCTGTCTGTATCATTACTTCTTTTTCTGGTGTAAATACCTAATCTCCTCACTGGATTGTAAACTCCTAGAGAGTAGGGACCATATAGCGGTAACCTTTGTTCTCCCCTGTGCCTTGCACATAGCACCTACTTAGTAAATCCTGAGTGATTGAGTATGATGGTAAAATTTCAGGAAATTTCAGCCTTTGTTGAGAGAATATTAAGCATGAAGAGGAAGCTACTGAAGGATGAATGTTTATAATCCTGTGTGGTTATAAAAGAGAGCTTTTTGTAACTTTGTTTGCTGATGTCCCAGTGCTGTGAGAATGAGGAATGCCATCCCTTATTAGAGTTTTAAATAAAAGCAAATGATTGAAGAAATTAAAATAATCAGTAGTAACACCAGAATCTTTATCACGACTTAACCCCAAGATTCTGCTTATATCCTTGTTACTAGCATACACTGAGGAAGTAAACAATGCATGTGAAAATACACTTTGAAGGTGCAAACTAGACTTTAATTAATTTGAGGAAAACACCTTGCTCACTGTATGTTTATGAGCAGTTGTTTTAGTGTAAGTTCTGTGAGAAACGAGTTCCTGATGAAGCCAGTGTGTTACTTCTATATAATCGCACTTGGACTATGTCAAAAATTACTTATATTAGGGTTAATGTAGGTGTATGGGGAAAAGGAAGCCAATCTGTCTGAGCCTTTCCAGTGAGTTTAGTTAGCAAAGTACTATCATAATAACTTGTGTATTTTCTACGTGTTAGGGTTTTACAAGTGTTGCTAAATAAGGAAACTGAGGCTCAAAAAGTGTAAATAACTTGCCTAAGGATATAAATAGTAAAAGGGCTCAAAGTTGAGTGACACCAAAATTCTGACATTGAATCTGTCCATGTATGTTTCCACAGTCACCACTATAAGCCAAACTTTCTTTTTCTTGAGTTTCTGTTTTAGCTTCCTTGCTAGGTTTTCTCCGTTCTCCGCATGTTGGTACCTCTTGGTCTTCTAATAGCGTAAATCAGATCATGGCAGTCTTAAAATTCTGTAATGGCTTTTGGCCACACTTAGAGTAAAACCCAAATTCCTTAGTATGATTCTTTGTGGTCTGGTCTTGTGTGTGTGTCTGAGGGGTGACAGACAATAAACAAAGTAAGTTACACAAGGATAAGACTTTTTCTGTTTTGGTACTTTCTCTCCTGCCTGGCATGTACTAGTAGGTGGCTGGTGAATTTTTGCTGGACAGATGAATGAGAATGCGTCTGCCTGTGCTACACGTATCTTAAGATCTAATCTCAGGGCTACATTATATTGTGGTGTAATATATTGTAATAATGGACACTATCATGTCAGATATTTGCAAATAGTGCTGAACTGCAGAATGTTAAGTAATACAGATCTCCAGAGCTGGTGGAAATCAGTTTACTTTTACATTACTGCTGTGTTATTGTATCTGATGTGATCATGTCTGATTATAGCTGATATAAGTTTTTCCAGAAAAAAACTACTTTAGAAGATTGCTCATTATTTTAAAAACATGTTTTGCCTATAGTTAAAGTGCTATGATAATATTGTTTGGGTGATGTGTGATTTAAACTAAAATTAGCCAAATTTAACGGTATGAATTTTATTTAAATCATTTCCCTCAATGTTATTAAGCCTTCAGGGGGAAAAGAAAGCTGGGGAATTCGTAACCATATCAGCTTGTAATTATCAAGTAGTACTATGAATTTAAATGCCTAATGTTCATGCATTTCTCAAAATAGATTTCTACAGGATCATTTATTTTAGGGATGACAAATGCTTTTGAATTGTGAGATGTTATGTAGTTCTATATAATTGTATTTTATTTCAGCATTAATAACATCCATAAATTAGTTTTCATCATTCTTACCTGTTTCATCAAACTATCTCGTGAAAAATCAAGGATGTACTAAGAAGAAGAGTGTCTAACCAAGTGGCTGTTATTGGCGTCTGCAACTTTTATGTGCTTGCTGTCCCTGGCAAGAAAGCCATAAGTATAATATTTTTTAAATTCTATAATCAATTTTTCATGTTTCTGGAGTTTAATGGTTCGTTCTTAGAAGTTAAAAAAAAAATACTAGTTTTACGTATTATATGTATACATTAGGAAACATTTACAGCTTTGAGTTTCTATAGTGTATTTCCTAATTCTCCCTTAAAGAGTTAGAGACAGAGTGCTGCTTTTCTGGAACTTTAACCTCGTAGGTATCCAGAGGGGCTCCAGATGATTAAATTCAATTTTACAGGGAAAAAAAATCTATAGTTAGTCCCCATGATCCTGGTAATGAATTGTTACCTCTCAGATTTTATTAATAGATCTGACTAGGACCACAGCTTAAAATGAAATAGTCCCGCTCAGTTGCCGTGAGAAGACTAGATTGAGTCTCTATGAAAAAGTTATGTTTATAGGTATTTTTAAGGTATTAGACCAATGAATTAATATGTATTAGCCTAATAGAGACCTTATAGAAAATCCCATTTCTTGGTTTGTGGGTTTCACCCTAACCTGGTAGGAAAAACATGATTATTTTGGAGTTCTAGCATGGATAGCGAAGAGGCACTAAAGAATTTAGAAATAGAGATGTGCCCTAGTTGTTTTTACATGTTTGTGAATTATATTGAATATGAATGATCACTCAGAAAGTATTCAATTGTCTTATGCCACTCATTAAATTTTCATTTGAAATCCTGAGATATGAGCACCTAATTCTGCTGTGGTTTCTTTGAATAAGGAAATCTTTAGTTTGAGCATGATTTTCTTTTTTTTTTCTTTTCTTTTCTTTTTTTTTTTTTTTTGAAACAGAGTCTCACTCTGTTGCCCGGGCTAGAGTGATTGCCGTGGCATCAACTTAGTTCACAGCAACCTCGAACTCCTGGGCTCAAGCGATCCTTCTGCCTCAGCCTCCCATGTAGCTGGGACTACAGGCATGTGCCACTATGCCTGGCTCATTTTTTCTATATATATCTTTATTGGTTTTTTTTTTTGAGACAGAGTCTCACTCTGTTGCCCAGGCTGTAGAGTGCCGTGGCGTCAGCCTAGCTCACAGCAACCTCAAACTCCTAGGCTCAAGCAATCCTTCTGCCTCAGCCTCCCGAGTAGCTGGGACTACAGGCA
>CAUYRT010009301.1:0-56394 GCA_963574885.1 Lepilemur ruficaudatus | reverse complement strand
AACTTCTTGCAGGGAAAATGCTTCTACAACCAGCAGGATGCAGAAAATGCTTTCTGTGGGTTTGCGGAATGCCGAAGCACGGATTTTTATGCTACAGGATTAAATTCTGGTATTTATTGTTGGCAAAAATGTGTTGATTGTAATTGTTCCTATTTTGACTAATAAAGATGTTTTTGAGCCTAGTTATAATGATTTAAAATTCACGGGTCTGAAATCGCATGGGTCCAAAACTGAAATTATTTTGCACCAATATAATACTCCAGAAAAGGCAAAACCTTAGTGAAAGAAAACTGATTGGTCAGTGGTTGGCTAGTAAAGGCAGAGGCTTGGGAGTAGATTGTAGAGTAGATTGTGAAGTAGAGTAGATGAGATTAGATTGTGAAAGAGCAAAAGGGATTTTTTTTGTAGCAATCTCTTCTAAGTCTTGATTGTGATGATAGAAGATTGTAGTCTTTTGTCAAATCTCATAGATCTTCACACTAAAAATACAAGGGTAGTCACTAGTTACTATATGTAAATTATATGTTAATAAACCTGACAAAAATAACAACACATCATGATTGACATTGACATAGAACAATATTTTTTCCAAGACATAAAGATGATTCAATGTCAGAAATTTTGTCAGTGTACTTCATCTTGTTAGTGGAGAAAAATATCACATGATTTTCTAATCAACAGATTTAGATGAAGTATTTAATAAAATCAATTATATTCTATTTTATATCAGTATATGACAAAAATACATTCAGGTATTATATAGCATAATTTTTCCTTCACATGAATAAGCATAATTTTTAATAAATCTGTAGAAAACATTGATATCAATTCTTACAACAAAATTTGGATGTATTCCTATTTAGATCAAAAATGAGACACTGTATTATTGCCACAATTTATATAGTATCAGTGGTCTTGGAAAACACTAAAGGGTAAGAAAAAGAATTAGAAGGTATAAGAACTAGAAGAAAAGAAATAGAGCTCTCATCTTTTGAGTAGCTAATGTAATTATTGTTGTAGAAGACCAAAAGAAACAATAGAAAATTTACTGAACCAGTAAGAATAATTTAGCAGTTTTCCTCTAGGCTAGTAAAATCAACTAGAAAATATAATATGAAAGAAAATATCATGTTTTTCTAGCAATATACATTCAGAGTAAACTGTCAAAAATGCATAGCAAAATAATCTCATAAGTGGTATATACTCATGATTCCAACTGAACAATTAAATCTAGAAATTGAATAAACAAAAGTTTTAACTGAAAAAAAATGCATAGGAATGCTACAGCAAATTTTTAAAAATTTTGTAAAGGAAATAACAGCAAATAAATTAAGATGTATATGATACTTATAGAATGGACAATATAATATACTAAAGATGCTGGATTTCAATAATACATTTATAAATTCATGCAATCCTGCTCAAAACTTCCTGTATTTCTATTGATTGTGTAAAAAATGAAGATCTAGAAACAGCCAAGTCAATTTTAAAATTTTATATGACCAGATATTAAGCCTTACTATAAAACCTTAGTTACAGAAACGGTATGAGTACCATGTACAAACGAAGCAGAATAAAGAGCTCAAAAAGAGATCAATGTGCATATTTTGGTACTTAACATATGGTAAATGTGCTACCACAAGGCAATGGGAAATAGCAGATTACCTAATAGATGAACTTGAAGAAACCTATTCATTTGGGGGAAAAATAGTTACTCCCCTACATTGGATTAACACCTAAATGTGAAAGGTGAAGATATAATATGAATAGAAGAAAACATGAGGACATATAGTAATGACTTAGGATGGGTAAAAAATTCTTAAAATTTTCCCCATCAGATAATCAGAAAATTGTAAGTTGAAATAACAATGAAAAGCATCTATAAGCCATAAAATGATAATAATAAAAATCTGGGCCATACAAAAATAAAATAAATTGATATAGTATTCAACATTGATACAAAGAGGTATAGCCACTCTGGAATAAAATGTGGTGATAATTAATAAAATTAAGGATATGTATGATACAGCTCCCAGTCACCGTTTCTGGGTATATATCCTAGAAAAATTCCAAAATGAGTTCATAAAGGAATATTAACGAGGACACTCATCCAAGTATTACTTATGTTAGAGTTGTAGGCCACCCAGATGCTCATTGCTAAGGAGATGTATACCATAAGCAAACTATGAAATAATCCGCAACAATTAGAACAATGGACCAGATGAATACAAAGCAATTTGGGGTAGATCCTAGCACCTCTTATATTATCCTGGATTAAGCTGAGCCCATTATTTGAAGTGAGGTGACACAAGACCCGAAGATTGGGCCCCACTTGTACTCGCTATCAAACTGGTATTGACTGATTAACACTATGGTGCTCAAATGGTGGGAGTGTTCACTAGGGAATTGGGGGATGGGGGGTAAGCCCACGTCTGAGCCACGTGGTGGGCACTGTGGAGGGGTGGGACATGCTTGAAAAGTAGTTGGGGAGCGGAATGAGGGGTCTCAATAGGGGAAAGGGATTCCTCTAAAACTGATTTATGTGATTAACTGTACACCTCGGTAAATTCACTGAAAATCACGTAATTGTACACTTAAAATGGAGTAAAGGCATGATATGTAAAGCATACTTCAATAAAGAAAAAAAAATAGTTAAGACAATAAACAAAAGACACCCCCCCCCAAAAAACAAAACAGTGCTGCATGCACAAAGTTAGAAACAGAGTGAAATTTATGTAAGTGTAAAACACAAAGACACTAAAAAGCACTATATAATATACGTGGATGGGTACATATAACTAAGGACTTTGATCAAAAGATTACAGTGGGTGGTTATGGTGTGCAGATAATGAGAATTAAAGAGAAAGAAATATACAACAAATACATTTGAAGTGAGAGCAATGGAATTCACTTGAGCACCATTAAAATTAAGTAGTACTAATCTAAATGTAGACCATTATTAAGCTATATAGTGTTTTAAAGCAAATAATTACATAGGATATGTAGACTTAATACTCAGAAAATTCTAGTGTTTAGCTGACAACTACTCTGGCTATTTATTATATTCTTCTACTTTGCTTTTGCTAACAAGACAAAATAGCTGCTTTTTGTTTGTTTATCGTTTTTGTCTTCCTCTGACTTAGTTTTGTATTCAATACATTGCTAAGGACATTGCTTTTTCTTCACATAGCGTTTTTCACAGTCAGTCTTAGGAGGGTGAATTTACTTTCTCAGTATATATAATCTTATTTGGGAGGCTTGAACACTTAAAACACGTTCAAATCCTCCTATTAGTTCTACAAACATGCAGTAAAGTTGTCTTAATCAACTCTGTCTGCTTTACAACAAGGAACTTAGAGTATTCATAGCAGTCACACAAAGAAACGAAATTTTATTTAAAGTGCTGGTGACATTTTTGTCAAGATACTGATCTTGGCTGAAAATATATTAAGGATCATATTGTATTTTTCTAAATTTTTAAATATTATGAAAGAATTATGCAAAAATGTCTGTAATAATTTAATTTTCATTTATATTTTAAACCCTTTAGACTATTTTTTTTTCTTTTAGATTTCCCCTTTTGGACTTCTAGTGAGATTATAACCCAATGTTATTGGTTTAATAATAGTAAAGTATGATGGCAGGACTCTTAAGAAATGCCACTATATGTGAAACAGAATGTAATGTGATTTTAGATCTGGAAATTGCTGGTGGCGAACAAAGTGCGAATAAATATCAAATGTCTCCTCTTTAGCACTAAAAGTAAAATGTTCCAAATCATCTTATCCAACTCTAGATGTTAACTTAAATGTAAATGCACATATTGAATGCAATAGTGGAATAGCAAACAAAATTCATAACAGAATAAGCAATGTGATTGGGGATGCTGTTTTACTGTATTTTTTAATGCCAAGAAATAGCAAATGTAATTGGTCTTTAAAAACATATACCAGAGGGGACTTATGGTGCTAGAAAAGATAGAGCTGCACTATCGATAATATGAGTTGCATTTAAATTTCAATCTTGTAACATAGGAGGGTTAAGTAAGATCTTTACCTAGATAACTTTACTAAAACAGAATCTAACACACCAGATCCAAATGGTCAATGTATCTGTTTGCTTCAAAGCATAATTTCACATCTGACAGTTAGCCTACCTGCTAGAATGCCCATGCTGAAGGAGCTCACTCTCTTTCTTTGGAGACAATGCTGATTAAGACTAAAAGTGAGTCTTGTTATGCCTTATAAGATCCAACATTTTACATAGTAACTATTTCTGTGTTAACTATTGCTAAGTCAAAGACATTTGACAAATTTGTAGACTCACCGAAGATGTATTTTTCACCAGGATCATTTAGAGATCTAAATTTTACTAACAAAATTATTCATACGGATTTTGAGGCAAAAGCACAGTAATGAGAATCTTAAGAGTAAAGTCTCTAGAGAGCCCTTCCTGAACAAAACAATCTTACTCTCAAAGAACTCATAATTTTTTATTTTTCACCTGCCATTTACTGTACTATATTTTGTCATTAAGTTCTGAAGTAGACTAAAGCTGTTCTCAATAAAATGTTGGGTATATCAGAATTGATCCCTAAATATCCCTTGATACAATTCAATAAATTATGGTATATAGCCAAACAACAGACTAGCTTGGCAATATTAAAAAGAATGCACAGATCTATCTGTTTGTATTATGCAATGTTTTTTAAAGCTTAGAACACTGTACGTTTTATGAGTTATATTGAGTTTTAAAAAATAAATTTGTATATCCACCTATAGGTAAATATAGAAATAAAGATATTTTTACATGTATGCTGGTACAAGCATATTACTATTCTGGAAAGATGATAAAGAAAAAGTTTGTGGTGAAAACTTTGAAAATAAAAAAACAGGATGAAGGAAATGAGAGGGAGACATATTTGCTTGTCATTTTGTTCTATTTTGTACTGTTTGGCCTTCTTGGTGGATGATCGTATTCCTTTTATTTAAAATTAATCGTTGAGATTATCTGGATAGTGAAATGATGGGCCACTTTAATTTTATTCTCTGTAATTAAAAAAACCATGAATTAAATTGTTAAGTAAAAGAACAAAGAAGGCAAAAGGCAAGCAAATAAGGAAGAAAGAATGGAAGGAAAAGATAAAAGAAAGAAAAGAACCAGTTGAAGAATGCTTTCAAAGCAAATATAGATCTCTTCCCTATCCTAGAGTGCCCTGGGCAAGGAACAGACAAGATTGTAGATGGAAATGTAGTTTTAAAAAATTTCCTAGATAACTGATAACCCTGTCATATAATTAGAACAGAACAGTTTAGTTAAATTTTCTTGATCCCTATCCACAATCTTATGTTAACTTCTTTAATCTTATAATGACTCCTTACCAAATTGCTAAATATTTAACAATTCCCTTTACATAAGCTATTGTAGGAAGTCTAACAAACCTTTTATTTAAATATACAGTAGCTAAGCTTTTGTGATTGTGTTCAGCATTGGTTAACTGGGCATAAACAAATGTGAACAGTGCAGAATTTTAAAGAACATTATGCTTTCAAAAATCACTCTTCAGTATTCCAACCAGGTGTCCCTTTTTACAATGAATTTGACAATAACATCTGCTTAAGAAAATATGAAAATAGCTTTTGTGTTAAAAAAATCAATATGCTATAATGCCTGGTTTTTATGTTTACAATGAAAAAAATCACCTGCTTCCCTAACTTTTAAATTATTTTATACTTACCTATAAATTAAGAAGATTTTCTTCAGGCAAGATATAAAAAATATCTTTAGTATAAGTATATGTTTTTAATCCTTCTAGGAATTTACCTTAACAATGTAGTCAATTATACATTTTAAAAGGAATATGAAAATTTATTGCAGCATTGCTCATAATATTGACTACTTAGAAATGATCAGAATGTCTAAGAAAATAAGATAGGTTTTAGAAAATGTGCTGTCAAAAATTACACAACTATCGTAATTAAAGAAATATAAAGCTATATGTTTTACCAGATAAATTCATAATATATTTTACTTGGAAAAAAAACCACAATATAAAACGCATGATTTATTTGTTTGTAAGAATTATTCTATTTTTTTCTATAAGCAAATAAATATATGCATAAAAATCTGGAAAGATATGCATTAAAATGTTATTAATGTTTATTTCTATGTTTGTTCCTAATATTTATTTAGTATGATTAATGGTGGGACTTTTTCCTCATTTCTGTATTATCTAGTTATTCTACAATGAAGTTTTACTAGTTGGGTAATAGAAATACAGTAAAAATAAACGATATAATACCATATTTAAATTGCATTACCACATGTCTCTGAAGGTAAATATGATGTATTCTACTTCACTCATTCTTGAAGTCTCAACTCAAACGTCACCTCCTCTGAGAAGCCTTCCTTGAGTCTTGCAGCTTAATTTGATCATACTACTTTGCCCCCAGTTTGCTTGCCCTTATTTTTTTAATATCACCTATCAAAATGAAAGCCAATATTTAATAACAAGCCTAATTCTCCACTAGATTTCTTGAAAGCTGGGACTATGTTTCCATTGCCTAAGAACAATCTGACAATTATCATTTCTTTAATATGGTTTAACTTAAATCCAAAAATACAAGAAAGAAAAGTTTTAAAATGTAAACCAGTCCATATGTGACAAACTCTGGTCAATCTGTAGATAATTAAACATGTAATCTGTCTGTAAATAACTTCAAAGAGGAAAAAAATTCTCCTTGAAAATATATGGTGCTTACAAGCTATCAGTCTTCGGGTGATTTCTGGGGATTTTGTATCCACAGTGGCAAGGTAAGAAGGATACAAGATGCAAGATGAAATTTCATCCATTACTGGTGAAACAAACCAATAATTAATAAATGTAACATCGAAGATATTTTTGACATATCTCTTTTTCAGTTAGCAATTTAATTAATTTGCAACCACTGGGCCAGCCGTTTGCCTATTTCTCTCACATCTATTTTCAGTCTTTTACTTACTCTGCCTTGTATCTCTAGGAATTACATTTATGCAGACTCCTTTGCCAACTGATTTAGAGTTAGATTCAGCCAATTGTAGGCACTGATATAATATTAGAGACTGGCAGGAGGAGGACAGAAACCAAAGTACGTCTTCTTTCTTGCTCTGCCACTGATGTGACAAGTGTCTAGGTCTCTTCGGTGGCTCTAGCTCTCTCCACAGTTCAAGGCACCCACGTGGCAATCTTCACCATGATTCTAGATTTCACAGAATGATTCTGGCTTCCAGGTTCAAGTAACATCATTTCTATCCATTTCTCCCAGCTATAGTATCTGGTTCCTGCTGTTTGCCATTGTTTAGGTTGCTTCACTGATTCTTTGACTCTTCTATCATACATATAATCGATTGCTTGCATCATATTCGCTACGTTTGAAATGACTAGGGTGTTTTTTTCTTGTCTAGCTGTTGCTCAGGCTGGTCCTGAACTCCTGAGCTCAAGCAATCCACCTACCTCAGCCTCCCAGAGTGCTGGGATTACAGGAGTGAGCCACCACGCCTGGCTGAAAACCGCATTCTTAAATGTGAATACAATCGCATGTACAATTTTTCAAGGACTTTTGCAAAACAACACCTGACAAAATTCTTTCTATTTAGTATTTACTTGCTAAAGGTAATTAATTGAGAATAAACTTAGCTCACCCTATAGATCATGCTACTTATGAAAATTATTGACCTAAATATGTGCATTTTGTTATATGGTGATATTATTATACTTATTCACAAAATTATCTTAAATAATGGATAGATGTAGACATGATGAGAGTGAGAGATTTTGTTCCTCCTTTGCAAATTGATGAAGACTTTTGTCTCAAGCACCTAACTGAAATGTCTCCATCCAGGATCTAGTGGATTTTCATCAACCTAATTCTGTGAAATTCATTTATTCTTTTCTGGTTATCTCTGATCCCCACTTCATGAACCATTTAATGGAATCTCACCTATTATTATGACTATAGAGGACTCAAATTTTCCATATAATGGTTCAACGCAAATTCTTAATCAAGAGCATTAAGGAAACTCCAGATGTCTGCTCCAATTTAAGACTACATAGATTCTGGCTATACAGGAACTTTAGAGTGGTAAAGACTCTCTCTCTTGTCCTAACCCTAGTCAGGCTCCTCTGAAATCTCTTCTCAATTGGCCCTGACTTTTGGGCTTCCATGTTCATATCTACTTAGTCTGGTTTAGGAAGAATCTTGCTAAGTCAGTTTAGTTAAACTCTCCCACTCTTGATATATGATCAAATTCCTTATTTGGCAACCTCAATGTCTTATCATCCTGGCCTGACTTCAGCAATAAATACTGTCAAGTCAGTTTCAACTGGAATCTCCCTTACCCTTGATGTTTCGTCTTCGTAATTTCTATCTACTGACTCCCACTCAGCTTCTCAGCTATAAATCTCACTTGACCTTGTTTTATTTGGAGTTAAGCCTGATCTGTCTCTCCTACTACAAAATACCATTGTAGTAGCTCCCCTTGAATTAAGTCTGCCTTACCATTCTTTAACAAGTGTCAAGAATATTCATTGTTTAATGAGGGAGGAAACATTTCTTTCATTGCTCTGCAAATATGGCTGGTACAGCTGCTTGCTTATTAAAAATGCCTTTTTTGGTTCTTTCTAAGCTGCTGTCATGCACCAACTTTAAATTTTAAAAAATATTGTCTGAGGGTGAAACGAGTATTTTCAAATTACTCTTTCTCTAAAGCAAATACTTTCATATCACTCAGAAACATTATTCTTTTGACACTTCCTGTGAAGCCTACCTTGCTAATAGTATGTATATATTTTAGTAAATATTCCAACTGGAAGGAAATGATTGGGGCTTTAAAAGTTTGAAGATACAAACTCTCAACGCCTAGTTGTGTTTTATGAGTACATTTTGGCAGTTTCACATCAAGTTAGAAGTTGTGACGTTGTACCTCTGAACTCTCCAAATGCCAACTTCCTTGCCCAACCTTTTCTAAGAATTATGTATTCATCTTGCAAGTTCTCTATATCTCTTAAGTCTTTTCAAATTCACAAATTTGGCAGAGCAAGCTAATGCCCTGGTCATCTTCTAAACAGATTTTGAGACCGTCTCATTCCACACTCCTGTCGAGGGACTTGCTGACTCCTCTGCTGACTTCTCATGTTGCGTGATTCGTTGTGTGACATGCCAGTTTGACCCGTCTCGTAGTCTGTGTTTGGAGGGGCAGTAAAAAAGGCAAGTGCCTGAGGAATTTAAATGTTCACAAGTTGTCAACAGGAGTTATAAACCCATAGAAAATGTGCTTTAAGAACAGATTGTGATATGTAAGAAGGCATTCATGCAGCAGGGAGTAGTGAAATCTGGGGCCACTAAAAATCGGGTCCAACCCTCAACTCTGACACTACCTCAGTGACCTTAGACAAGGAGGTGTTTCTTTCTAAGCCTAAATTTCCTTATCTGCAACTTTAGCAGAATTGATACAAGGGCCATGGTGTGACATTTTGAGTATAAGAAACCCGAAAAGTCCTTCCAGTCTATCTTCTTCAACCATCTGCTTCCAAAATCTTTCACAGTTTGAACTTTTTTCTCAAGTCCAAACGGTTGCGTGATGATGATGAAATTCAACTATGACAGATTCAACAGGGTTGCATTTCATATTTGCTTAAAAGTAAAGGTAAATATGGAACACGATCACACATAAGCAGTTTAGAAATAACCTAAGCAGAACTGCGATCATTGTCAACAGGAGCTTTAGATGGAATTAGGGCTCTATTCAGAGGCATCTAACAGTAAGAAATTCCGCCACCTGAAATAATCCTGCAAAATGAGTGTAAATTCTCGACCCCGAGGGATCACTTACAGACTGAGAAGTCTGGCCTGTAGTTAACTCCTTTATAGTCTTTGTAGTATAAGGATAAGTTTCAAGCCACCGAATTTGCCTCTAATACATTCAGACACAATATTTCTCAGGTATGAAGAAAGTATCATAATTTCACAGCTGGATTTAAGAACTGATCCTGTCTTTGTAGTAAAATATTTTGCATAGTAAGTTAAAAGTTAAGAATTGGCATTAATTGCATGATTTTTATAGGGTTCTCTTTACGTGTGTGTGTTTGTGTGTATTTTCTATTTACTTGTGTGTGTATTTTATAATTTGGTGCTATGTCCATGTAATGACAAAACAATATGTTTTGAAAAGGACAAATCAACCAAATGATTAATGAGATCACAGAGGAAAAAATATATATGCATATATATACAAGTATTCAAATATACCATATATTCATATTATACATATTTAAATATATATATAGATTATGTAGAAAAAGTGCTTATTCTAGAGACAAAGGAATGTGACTCAACATAAAAGAAGAAACAAAGAAATTTTAGTAAAAATCTGATACCAAAGGAAATTTATATATTTGTATTTATATGACATAAATTTTAAAATATTAATCCAATATTACTCCATCCTAACCCTAGAATTTGCCAGATAAGGCAGTATTTTTCTTTAACAACATTTTTTTAACTTCAATAACGAAATGTTTATGGTATCTTTTGTTTGTTGTTGTTGAAAACAACTATTTCTGCCACATTTAAATCCATTTTGGTACATAGACCTTTTTTTTTTTTTTTTGGAACACGGTCTCACTCTGTTGCCTAGCCTAGAGTACAGTGGTGAGATCACAGTTTACTGCAACCTCAAACTCCTGGTCTCTAGCGATCCTCCTGCCTCAACCTCCCCAGTAGCTGGGCCTTCAGGTGAACAACACCATGCCCAGATAATTTTTCTAGTTTTTGTAGAGATGGGATCTCACTGTGTTGCTTAGGTAGGTCTCAAACTCCTGGCTTCAAATGATCCTTCCACCCCAGCCTCCCAAAGTGCTATGATTACAGGCATGAGTTACCACACACAGCTGGTACATATCATTTATTTAACATTCATAGGGATTTTAATCTAATTTAATTCAATTATTTACTATTTCTTACCAAATCTTTGAGTCAAATTTAACTTCATTTGAAATGAAAATCAATGTGTGTGCTTCTTTATATATACATATTAATAAATACGGGATACAATGTACGTGAAGCCCATTTACAACAATAATTTGCAACGTATTTTCAGTTCTTTCATTTACTATCTGAGAGATTGTTGCTGGAGAGCAACATGGAAGGGAAATTGTATAATCAAATTTCCATAAAAGAATGTCATGGCTAGTAAAAGACACAACTGATGACATAGAGAATTGATCATAGCTATGATATATACATTTCCCAGATATAAGAAGGTTGCCAGGAAGTTAGAATTATGAACTTCAATTTTTTTGTGTGTGTTTGAAATAGACAGCCACTAACAGTCATGATAAGAGGATTGGAGAGCTCTCAGGATCAAGACATTTTGAAAGAGTTTACATGGTTTTCATGTCCTTAGGAATATAGAGATTGACATAATATAGGAAGACTTGTAAGTGATAATCATGGATATAACTGACTAGCTGTAAACATAATTATATTTTTGTGGTTTATGGTTGTATATTGTAAGAATGCTGCTGCAAGTAGAATAAAAAGAGCCAGGGAAAATTTGAATTGAAATAGAAAATACTTTTATCCAAAACTACAAAATTTTATAATTCATGTTTTCAGAGATGATTTCTCCATGCCCAAACATATACTATTGCTTTTTAACCTGCCACACTTGTACTTAGTATAATGTAACTTGTCACTTAACTAATTTTACCAAATGTCCATTGTCTCCACTTACGTCAAATAATCAATACTTGTGGACTAATTTGAAATTATACCTTTATCCTACAATAAATTCTTATAAATAGTTGAATATGCTTCAGTATTTTCTAATGCATTTGCCTGGTCTAGCACCTAGTAGGTGCTAGAATCACTTTGTTTTGATTATTGTAGTATCATAGTTCATGCTTCTCTCTGACAGGATAATACTCCTCCAAAATTGCCTCACTTCCAGTTACGAATCTGTACTACTCTTTTAAAATATACTGGTTATATCCACAAATTGACAAATTTTAGAATCAATTTGTCAAATTACAAAAAACACAAAAACCCATGCTTGTCATTTTCATTGGAATCAACTTATATTTACTGGCTAATTTGTGGTGAAATGGTATCTCTATAATATTGAGTCTCCCCAATTAAGAGAAGGTACAATTTTGCAGATTGTCAGGTCACCTTTCATTTTTTTAGGAGGCTTTTTTACACTTATAGCTCTTCCATGGTTTCCATGCATTTATTGGAAAGTGTATTCATAGTGTTTTCTTTTATGTTGCTATTAAAGTATCGATTTCTATATATACTTAAGTGCTTATTATTTGAAATATAACAGGTTATTGGTTTTATTTATTATTATATTTAGAGACTAGCTGCTGTACCAAAAACTGGTTTTATTTTTACTCATTGCTAAGTCATTTTGTTGGGTTCTCTAAAAATGCAGTGATATTAACTACAAATAAGGAAAATTTGCTTCCTTTTTTTTCCTATATCTCTTCCGTGATTTTTTTCATAAATTGGGCTGGCATTAGTCTTAAATAATATTAAAAACTGTAGTATTATGGGGCCTCTGATTTTTTTAACTATGAAAATTCATGCAGAGCTTCACTGTCAAAATGAAATTGGCTGTTAGTTTGAGATAGATAGATATGTTTTGACATACTAAGTAAAATTCTATCTTAAAATTTTTATCAGAAATGAGTATTGAATTAACAATACTTTTTAGCAACTATTAAGGTGACATCACTCTTTCTATTTAATTCATAATTTTAGTAATAGTTTTCCTATTGTGACCTAAATACAATAGAGGTTACTTCCCATTTTACAGTAAATAAATAATCTTAAATCTTCATTTCACATTTTCCGGGATGTTCAGTGGATTCCCTAACATTTCTATGAAGTCTCAGCTGCTAGTGTTATTTCTAGTCCACTTTCATACTAATTTCCAACTTTTAAGAAATTTTTTTCTACTCTCTTCACATCTGTTTGCTTATTTGTTTTTACATCCAATTCCAAAATGATCCAAACATCGAACATCTTTTTGTTTGTTTTATAATTCTTTTTAATTTTTTTTTTTTTACTTTTATTATTCCTCTTTCTTCCTGCTGCAAGATTCATTATTTGGGTTTAGCTTTGCTTTTTCAGGCTTCTGATTTTGAATGGTTGTATTACAGGAGTAGAGTATTCCATAGTTGTACAAGAATTATAAAACGTGTTCCATTTACTTTAGTTTGGTCAGAGGACTTGGTTTTCCCTTCAAATCACCAGTGTGTTAATAATTGTCAAAGTCTGGGGTGGGGTTAGAGATGAGTTTGGGTTGGCTTCAGTCTATACAGAAAGTTTGATTTCTATTGGGCTCAATAATCCTCTGTCTCTACACTCTTTCTCTTAATAATTATTTTCCAGACATATTGGTCTTCTTTTTATACCTACTTTCCTGTTCCAGTGATTTATTTTTACCTCTTATTCTTCTGTCTATGATGCTTTTCCACAAAATATTGGCATGATTAGTTTCTCATTATTCAAGTGTCATATCAAATCTCACCTCTTCAGGAAAGCCTTCCTTGATCACAATATGTCATTTTATAAAACTCCCAACACCAATCACTGATTCTGTGTAATATCATCATTTTATTTTCTTCATAGCACTTTATCATTACTTGAGCTATCTCATTAACATAATCAGTTATTTGTTTATTAGCCCCACCTCTTGTCCTACCTGCCGCCAGAGTATAAGGGACGTGAGAACACAGACCTTATCTGAGTTGTTCAACATAATATCCTCAGTTCTAAGGATATTGGTCTGTTTCTTCCAGAAAATGAAGAGTTTGCTGTTTTGTTTTTTTTATAATTCAGATCTCTTTTACTCATATGCCAAAAAAAAACAAAAACCAAAAAAACGTAAGGTGTTCACTATAGTTTTGGCAAAATGATTGTATCTCTTATGCTGCATTAATTTCATGGCAAACATGGATACTACAGTATAAAATATTAATTAAATAACTGATTATAATTCAGTAATAAATAGGACTATTATGAAAGTTTCTCCTTTACAAATTTATCTTATACATTTTTATTTCTCCTCTATGATATACCATAATAAAACAATAATTTAAGGTGCTGGAAACATGCCTATCAAAGACACAGAGGATTTCATTCCATGGTATGAGATTATAAATCTAATACATTCATTTAGAATACTTAAAAATATATATTTACTGAAGTATTGCAGTGAAATGATTATTTGTATACAAAGTCTGAACACCTTTAAGTATATCAAAAATTGGACTTAGAATGCATATATGTACATATACATAAACACATTATACATTTACTTTTTATTTGCATATATTTATTATACTGTATTGTTATGAATGTATTTTCAATTATATAGCCAGGCTCAAATGGTTTAAAAAGCAATACTAAGATATTTGCCTTAACCTTTACTTAATTTAAAGGATATTTAATATTTTTTTAGCCTACTTTTTAAAAATGATGTGCCTTTGTAGATACAGGATAAGTTTACTCGAATTACATTCAAGAAGCAGTGTCTCGAGGACAAAGGGTAGAGCAAACTGCCAGTAGTGAGGTGGTTGATAAGTATAATTTATCTTCCCTGTTTACCACTCCCCAACCTCCTTGTTAATCATAGAGGGAAATATTTAAGGAGGCACAGGTTAAATATAATAGAGAAAAAGAAAATGCTGATAAATTTGCTAATGGAATTTAAATAAAATAAATGCAGTTTTCAGAGAACATAAAAATATATAGCACTTGAAGATCTTGGACAAACTAGATATTGGTAATGTTTTATAATATATTATTATTGCTTGCCCCGTTTTATTTTGTTAAATTAAAATTTTAGAGATTTCCATCAAATCCTCAAAACACTTTGAGAAGAAATCGAATGGTAGGTCTACTTTTAGTTCTTTGAGTAATCTCCATACTGTTTTCCAAAGAAGTTTTATATTTACAGTACCACCAGCAGTGTATGAGTGATCCTTTTTCACCACATGCATACCAACATCTCTTGTTTTATATTTTAATAATGGCCATTCTGATAGAGATAATGTGGTAGCTCACTATGGTTTGAATTTGAATTTCTCTCATGATTAGTGATGTTGAACATTTTTTCATATGTTTGTTAACATTTGTATATCTTCTTTTGAAAAACCCTGTTTGTGTGAATTTCTAACTTGTTCCCAGATGATATGAATGCTGCTGATCTAGGGAACCACACTTTGAGAAGCACTGATTTATGTGATCACACACAGTCATAACACACACGGACAATTTTCCAGTGGTCACATTTCTCTTTTAGATAATCTATTTTTAACTCTTTTGACTTGACATCTTTTATATTGTATATACTATTCTTATTTTGAAACACAAAGGAATGCATCGGTCATTATTCAAATATCTAAAGATAGTAGTGTAAATACTACTAACTTAGTAGTGTGAAATGATCATATATGATTAGTAAATCTATCATGCAAAAAAACCTCTGTTAATTTTTTCATTTCAACATTATTATATGAATATGAACTTTGTTTAAAATCAATGAAGGAATCTTGACAGCCAATGCCATTGCTTCATTTGTTGTGAAAAGAAGAGTAACATTTTTGGACAACTTTCTCTATGCTAGTGAGTCTGGCTAGCACCTTAAAAGCATCAACTTATTTAATATTTATAAAAGCCTATTATGTGTGGCTAATTATTATTATTTAAAGAAAAGTAAGAGAAACTTAAAAATGCTATAAAACTTGCCTGTTCATTTGGCAAGTAGCAGAGCTGACCTTCTAACTCAGACAGTTTGACTCCCTAGATCACACCCTAGTCTGATGCAAAATTTAACAACAATCTTTTCAATGAATGAAAGGCTTCATTCATAAATTTTGATGTGTAAATATATATATATGAGTTATATTTGACATTTTTTTCTAATTGATTACTTGTTGCATCAACCACGATTAGGTATTGAACTAAAAGTAACTAAAGAATGAAAATATAAGATTGGCTTAATAAAATAGAAATTTAAATTTTTCCATATTCAGAAAGTCAATGGGGGTTAATACTGGAGATAGAAAGATGCTTCATGTTGTGAAGGAGTCAGGCTTGATATATTTTATTCTTCTGCTTATTTGGCTTCAATTCCCAAGGCTACCTAATTGTCCAAGATGGGTGCTACAGCCTCTGCCATTTTTTCTATATCATGACTCAATGCAAGGAGGAAACAGGGATAAAGACACATGACCTCCCATTTAAGACACTTCCCAGATTATATATGGAGCATTTCCATTCATATAGTCTGTTGGTCAGAACTTACTCAAAGGGCTACATCAAGTTATAACTTGGATATTGGAAGAAAACTACAAGTCTCTGCCAAATTAGCTGTTCAGGAGTCATTTCAGTCACACAATTGGATAATAGCCATGCATGGCTGGCTTTCCACATTTTATTGCCTAGAAAAATTTGAATTGTAGCATGGATAATTTTATGTATTTATCACATAGTTTCATCTTTCTGATCACATAGAATGATTACATTCCAATCCTCTTTTAAGTTGGATTGCGTATGTATGACTGAAGACTGGCCAATGTGGCATGAGTAGAAGTGATGTAGGAACTTCAGGCTTGAGCCTAAAAACTGTATAGTACAGTCCTCCTGCTCTTTCTTCTCCTGATGTAGTAATTTTGGAGGCTATTTTTTCAAAGTTGCATATCTTGAAGTTGTAGAGGACTATGTGATTTACCTTGGATTTTGTATAAGCGAGATATAACCATTTATTTTCTTAAGCCCATGGAGTTCAAGATATATTTCTTACCATACCATCACCTAACCTATGTGACTACTACTAGAATTATGTAGAGTAGGATCTTGTGAAGTGTCATTCATTACATCAAGGATCTGTTTTGTTGGGTTTTTTCAGTGTATCTGGTTCCTATAACTGATGTTATGAATACACTGATGATGATCCAAATTTCTTCCTCTCCATCAGTTTGCCATCGAGAGAGGATCTCATAAAGGAGTAATGCAGTCCCAGTCTACTCTAATGGAAGATCTCAACTGTACCAACATGGTAAGTCCATTGTCAATTCTCTAAGCTCTCCGAAAAGAGCCATGAGTACTCACATTGTCCGTAGTAAAGGAGTAACTGAAGAGATAATTGTTAGGCAAGGCTGAGCAAGATAGTTGAAATGAAGAAAAGAAAGTATAATATTAAGGGTACACGCTCTCTAACCAGATTGCCTCAATACAAACCTTGCTCTAACCCCTACTTTTTTGGGAGCCTTGGGCAAGTTACTTACCCTCTGTGTGTCTCATGTTCTTTATTTTTAAAATAAGTGTAATAATAGTACCACTTCCCAGGGTTATTACAGAGAATAAATGGGTTATAATTTGTAAAGTTATTGTAACAGTGACTAAAATAAACAAGTGGTATAGAAGTACTTGTTAACAACATCTGAGGACTATACTTCCCTTTCTCTCTCTTAACTAAGACTCTTCAAACACTAGGAATAAAACATAACACTTTTACCCAATTACTTACTTGTAATTCATAATAATAGCAAACTATTAAAATATGCTTCCTTAATTTAAAGCACCATTTTTCATCTTTTTCTACTTTATAAGCTGTCAATATAAAGCACAATAATAAAAAAGAAAATACAGAAAATATTCCAAACTGAAATTATTCCTGTTGCTATACTCTATATTGTATTGTCTTTTTAATGTAATATGTCTGAGCTACTATCACACAAAAAAACCATTGTGAAAAAGCTGTCAGATTTAATTGGTCTGTTGTAAAAATATCCTTGATAAATAGAACTGTCTCATATTGAATTAAACTCAAAAAGGGGCAAATTTGGTTTCATTCCAATAAAATTAACATAGGCACAAAGTTCTATTTTATAATATTTCAGTGGCAGGAAATAGAATGCTTTACATAGTTGGATACTGTGTAAATCTTTTTAATGCTTTCAATTAATGAAAAATGCATAAGTGCATCTAGGCAGCCAGAAAACTATTGCTTTGAAAAAGGAGAGACAGCATGTCACCATCCTGCAGAGGCTTCCTGTGGGATTAATTCTCAATACAGATTTATAGATAGACAGAAGTAGATAACACCCCTCCCAAACACTCAGGATTTTTACACCATTATCAGAAGTTCAACCCATTCATCCACTCAACAAATATTTATTGAGTGTCTTGAACAAATTAGATTTCTATCCTCATGGAACAAATAATAAATGTAATAAATAAGTGAATTACATACAATGTTAAGAGTTTAATAATAAAAAGTAAGCAAATAATAAAAGTAAGACAAATAAGGCTGATGGGAAGGGCCAAGGATGTGAGTGTTGCAATTTTATGTAAGATGGTCCATGAGATCCTCAATGAGAAGGGAGGAGCGAAGTTCAAAGGGAGGCCAGGGATAAAGTCATGATATCTAGGAGAAGGGCATTTCAGAATAAGGAAAAAAATCAATGCAAAGGGTCTCAAGGGGACTTGACTTATTGACGAAACAACAAAGGAAGCCAATGAGAAAGAGGAAAATGCAGACACAGTGAGAGCTCATCAAGAAACCATATGATGAGTTTGCAAGTCTTTGAAATAATTACCACTTTTACTCAGTAAGATGGGAATCATGCTGGCTCTTTGTGGAGAAGAGATTCTATATTCTAAAGAGATAAGGAAGGAGCATGGTTACCATTTAGTAGACTACTGGAATAATCCAGGTAAAAGTCAATGGGGGCTTGGACAACCCAAATGGTGACAATGGATGGAGTGAGAAGTGACTGGGATATATTTTGAAGTAAGAGGCCACAGGATATCTGGCTGAATTTGATATAACTGATTTGATAGGTACAGAATCTGAGTTCACTTTTGGACATAACTTTAGATGCTGTTTAGATGTTCAGGTGGTGAATCCAAATATACAGTTGGATAGAAAAATTTGGGGTTCAGAGGTGAGGTCTGGGTAGAAAAATTAAATGTAGGTACCCTCAGAGTAAAGATAATATTAAATTAATGAGACTGAAGGGCGTCATGAAAGGGAAGAGTTTAGAAAAGAGAGATGTCCCAAGGACAAAGCCCAGAGATATTCCAATGATGTGATGTTAGAGGAAGAAGAGAGGAAACCAGGAACAGAGCCTGAGCAGGAGCAGCTGATTAGAAAGGCAAGCAGGCAAGTTGAAGCAGATGGGAGAGTCATCAACTATGTCAAATGCTACGGAGAGATAAAATAAAGACTGAAAATTTGTCATGAAATTTAGCAATGTGATGCCATTAATCATCTTAGTAAGAACGATTGTGGTGGATTAGTGAGCATAGAAGCCTCATTGGAGTGTGCTTAAGAGAAAGGCGAGTAGATGCAATCAATGAACATTGGCTGAGATTTTACTGCTTATGGAGTGGGCAGAGAAACAGGATGAGACTGGAAAACTGAACAGTAGTCAATAAAGAGCTTTCAAATTTTTTTTATTTTTTGAATGATTTTAGGTTTATAGAAAAGTTGTAAAGGTAATACAAAGAGTTCCTTTATAACTTTAATTCAGTTTCTTCCATTGCTCACAGTTTATATTACCATGGCACATTTGTAAAATCTAAGATACGGATATTTGTACATTGCTATTAACTAATGCTTAGAGTTCATTTAGATTTCACCAGTTTTTCCATTAATGACCTCTTTATGATCAAAGATCTGATCCGGGGTACCACACTGCATTTACCTGCCATGTGTCACAATCATCTCTCGTTCATGACAGTTTCTCACTCTTTCCTGACAATTTCTTCAGCAGTATTGGACAGATGTCCTATAGAATGTCTTCCAATTGGGGATGATCTGATGTTTTAAGAGAGGATTACTTTAACAGAAAAATATAGTGTGAGTTGGGTCAAGAGAGGAGTTTATTTTTAACACAAGAAAGTGAAGCATGTTTGTATAATGAAGAGAATAGTTCAGTAAAATTCAGTCTTTATTGGAATCTGGATCTTTTACGGACTGTGAAACAATGAGTTATGGTTTGGCCTTTGATTATCTGGAGGGTAAATACTACCTGTCTAGGTAATACAAATAGGAAGTGAAAGATCCATCATTTATTAAATCATCTGACTCCAAGTTTGATGGCACTTATATTTAAAGGCACAACTTTTCAATCTTTTTTTTTTCTATGCTTACAGGTATTTTTTGCATCAAATTATAGCACATTAAAAATGTAGTAGATGGAGTCATCCACATGATTACACATAATTGAAAATAGTTACTATTCTCACTAACCAAACTAGAAAGATCTCTTGAAATATAGAATTGAGTAGAGTCTTCAGAATGGTATTGCCTTGGTAGTAGAATCATATTTGTCCTACACTAAAGGCTGCCTTGAAACTAACAAAGCAGGAAAACAAGCCTTCAAGACTCAAACTGCTTACAATAATTTAACTGTGTCTCAGAACAATATTTAAAGTAATACAAGAAATTCAAATAGCAAACAAAAAAATGCCAAAATGACTGGTATGTGAGAGTAGAAAGTCTGACCCCATCCCAAGAGGAGCAATATCAATCAATAGAAACAGATGAAAAATGATACAGATGATGGAATTAGCAGGAAACCATGTTAAAACAAATATTATGAATGTGCTGTGTATTAAAAAAAAAGCTAGAAGAAATTATTAAAATGATGAGGAAAAAATAGAAGGCAGATAAAAGCCTGAAAACAAACTACTAGAGATAAATATTAGAATATCTGAAATGATGTATTATATAAGCTTTCACCTAAAGAAACTAGAAAAAGAAGAGTAAATTAAACTTAAAACATGTAGAAGGAAGGCAATAATAAATAGCAGAAGTCATTGAATCAAAACTGAGAAACAGAGAAAATCAATAAACCAAAAGCTGGCTATTGGAAAAATAAATAAAATTAATAAACTTCTGCTAGAGTAATCAAAAAAAGAATAAACATTTTATTCTCTAATCACAAGGATAAAAGAGAGGTCACCACTACAGATCTCAAAGGTATTAAAAGGATAATAATAGGATATTGTCAAAAACTTTATGTCAACAAATTTTAAAGTTAGAAAGGATTGGCAAATTTCTTAAATGATTCAATAACTAAAGCTTATTTAAAAAGAAATAGATGACCTGAATAATCCTATATATATTTAAGAAATCAAATTTATAGTTAAAAATCTTCCTCCAAAAAATTCCAGATCAAGAGAGCTTCACCAGTGAATTCTACAAAACTTTAAAGGAAGAAATAATAAGAAATTCTTATAATCTTTTCCAGAAAACAGAATAAGAAAGGACACTTCCCTACCATTTTATAAGCCTAGAATTACCCTTTTATTAAAACCAAAAACATTATTTTAAAGGGAAACTATTGATCAAAATCCTTCATGAATCCTATAATTAGCCTTAAAATTGTTTTTTTTTTCCATAAACATAGATGCAAAAATCCATAGACAAATTTTGGAAAACAAATCCAGTAATATGTAAAAATATAATACAACGTGACCAAGTGGAGTTTGTCACAGGAATGAAAAGTTAATTCAACACTTAATAATCAATTTAATTCAATTTATATTAAAAAACTGAAAAAGAAAATTAGTATACTAATTTCAATAGATGCAAAAAATCATTTGATAAAATTTGACATAATAAAAAACACTAGTAGAATCTTAAGAAGGCAAATCCCTGAAAGTCATAAAATATATCTATGAAAAACTTAAACCTAACATCATAATTATTGATACAATATCAAATGATTTCCCTCTAATATCAGGAAGAAGATACAGATTTCTGCTCACTTCATTTCTATTCATTGCTTTTCTACAAGTCCCGGCCAATGGAATAAGATAATAAAAAAAAATAATAGGCATGCAGTTTGCAATGGAAGAAGAAAAACTATTTCAACTCACATTTGAAATGATCATGTACTTAGAAAACCTTAAGAAATCTATAGAAAAATTACTAAAATTCGTAAGTTAAACAAGATAAGAGGATACAAGTTTCATATACAAAAATCAATTCTATATATATGTACTAGTGGTAATCAGAAATTAAAATTTTAAAATATATCGCTTACAATAGCATCAAAACATGAAATGTACAGAAATAAAGTTAATAAAAATATTGAAATTTTATATACCAAAATATACAAGATGTTCTTGATAAATTAAGAAAGGCCTAAATATTGGAAAGATATACTATGCTCAAGAACTGGAAGAGTCAATCTTGTTAAGATGCCAATAATCCCTAAATTTATGTATAGATTCAACAATCAAAATCCAAGAAGAGCTTTTTGATAAAAATTTAACAAGTTGATTCAAAAATTTCCATGGAAATTCAAAGCACCCCAAATAGTGAAAACAATTTAAAAAATAAAGTTGGAAAATTTATACTACATGCTATTACTTCTATAATATGCAGTAATAACATAAGGATAGATATCAGATATAAAGGTAATCTAGAACTGTGAAGAGCCTGAGTTCTTACCCTGCTTACAAATTAACAAGTTAGCTTACCACAGTTTCAAAGATGCTGGCAGAGATGTGAGCTCTTATAAGAGAAACAGGGCCTTATCATTCATGGCACAGCAAGCAACATGAGTTTTATGTTTGCAAAATTTTCCACCCACTTCAAGTTCCATGGGCATGAGGCATGTGAACCTGGATGGATGCTGATCATGTACTTTTTTTGCAACACAATTAAGGAACCTCACACTTAGGAATCCCAGTTTTTCATATTGGATTAAAACCTGCCTAACCTTTGCCTCCAAGGGGAAAAATGACTTCACTTTACTGGATAGCAAACAAACCAGCCCTTTGCCCTGGAGTACAACACTGTCTCCATTTCTCAAGGCTGTTCACTGAGCACTTTTAAATAGTCTGGAATGAAATTTGTCCGTCCCCCTTTTCAAAAAAGTACAAAAATGCCAGAAACTCATAAAAACCCATGGAGAATTATCTTCCAACATATATCAATATGATAAAATGGAGTACGCAGAAATAGATCTTACATATTTGTTCAATCAACTTCCAACAAAACTGCAGAGGCAATTCAATACGTAATGAATATTTTCAACATATGCTGTAAAAAGAATTGAATATGCTTATGCAAAAAAATAAACTGTGACCCTTACCTCAGAGTATATATAAAATTAATATGAGAAAGAGCTAGGCTCGGTGGCTCACACCTGTAATCCTAGCACTCTGGGAGGCCGAGGTGGGAGGATCGCTCAAGGTCAGGAGTTCAAGACCAGCCTGAGCAAGAGCGAGACCCCGTCTCTACTAAAAATAGAAAGAAACTAATTGTCCAACTAAAAATATAGAGAGAAAAAATTAGCTGGGCATAGTGGCACATGCCTGTAGTCCCAGCTACTTGGGAGGCTGAGGCAGAAGGATTGCTTAAGCCCAGGAGTTTGAGGCTGACGCCACGGCACTCTAGCCCAGGCAACAGAGTGAGACTCTGCCTCAAAAAAAAAAAAAAAAAAAAAATTAATATGAGAAAGAATCGAAGTAGACTTAGGTTGGAAAAATTATTTTTAAATGGAACTCAAAAAGCATGATAATAAAATGAGATTGATAAATTGGAATTCATCAAAATTAAAAGACACAAAAATGAAAAGACAAGTCATAGTTTAGGAGGAAATATTTGGAAAATATACAATCTGTCAAAAAGACTTTAATATAAAGCCTGTAAAAAATGTTCGCCATTTTTTTATTCAGACTAACCACATAAAAAATGGACCAAAGATTTAAAAAGATACTTTATTAATGAAGATATAAAGATGACTAATAAGCACATGAATGATGCTTGACATTATTAATCCTTAGAGAAATACAAACTAAAACCCAATAGCATACACTTGAATAGCTAAAATTAAAGAACATCAACAATACCAAGTGTTTGCAAAGATGTCAGACAAGTGGAACTTTCATATACTTCTCATGGAGTGCAAAATTGTATGGCCTCTTTGGTAATTAGTGTGTCAGTTTATAATATAGATAAAACTAACTCATTTTACATCAACCAACTTTCACATGTTTTACCTGGTAAAAATAAAAACACATTCCTTGAAAAATACTGTTGCTCAAATGTTCCTAACAGCTTTACTCATAATAATTGAAAACTGGAAACATCCTAAATCTGAATTAATTAGAAAGACAAATTGTAGTACAATCATACAATGAAATACTACTCAGAAATTAAAATGAGTGGAATACCGATATATGTAACAACATGGAGGAATCTCAAAAGAATTAGGCTAAATGAAAGAATCCACACAAAAGAGCCTACATTCTGTATGATTGCTTTCCTGTGAACTTCTAGAAAACGTAAAACTACAGTGTTAGAAAGTGTATCAGTGTTTACCAGGGGCTGTTGAGTAACAGTAGGTCAATGACTGCAATGGTGCAAGAGGAAAGTTTCTGAATGATGGAAATGAATACTTAACTTCTAAAACAGAGGGAGAGAGAAACGGAAGGGAGGGAGGGAGGAAGGATCTCCAGGACCCTCCTGCCTACCATTCTTTCTATAGCTTGTTTGTTTGATGGCCCTCAGATTCTCGGAGATACCTAATGTCATCTCTTCAACAAAATCTACTTTTCATTTTAACCCTGCCTAAGTTTACTGAAAAATCACTCTGGTTCAGAAGAGAGGTACCAGGGAGTTAAGGGTAGGCAGTAGAACTTCAGAGAAATGTATAGTGTTCAGTGTTGGTTTAAAAGCTGAAATGCCTAAAAAGAATTTGAGTTGTGGAGACACTGGAAGTCTTTAGCACGTGATGTCAAAGAGATAACGGAGCTACATGATTCTCCTCTTAGACTAAGTATTCACTAGCAGTGAAATTCTAGGTGACCGAGAAGCTGCTACCGTAAAATAATTTGAAGGGCATAAGGAACGTTGGCATGTGCCCTCAGAGAGTTAATTGGGATAACATTGGATAATTCAAAGTGGGAGAAAAATAAGCTCAAGCCTAATGGTTCTTATTCAAAGCACCAAATGAAATGTGCATCCTTTTGGGGACCATACTGGAAGACTTTCTTTTTGTATAGAGTTTTGGAATTACTGCTGCGCACTAAAACCAGAGGTTGCATTCCATTATATACATTAAGATAATTCACCAGGATGGCTGTATATAAATTAATACTCAAATTCAATAGCTTTCCTACTTAAAAATTTAGTAAGGATATTAGAAGAATTATTTACAATAGCAAAAGAAAGAAGCACTGCATAGGAATAAGAGGAATTAAGAGAAAATGAGAAAAAACCAGTATATAGTTGAAAGGAATGAGCAAGAAGTATGGGAGCGGGGAGCAAGAAGAGAGAGATAACAAGACTGTGTGTGCAACAGCCCCTCTCTCCAACTTTCTCCCTCCAACCACTTTGCTTGCAAACATTGTCTCTGTGTACAGGACACCCAAAAGCCACGCATTAACTGCCTAGCCCAAAAAGGAAAGAGAGAGTACCTGTGAGGGAGATTTGCTCCAATGAAAACTGATTTCTGTCAAGGAATACTAGGGCAACTGGCGTGAGTGTGCTTCTCAGAGAGTTAAGCTCTCTTTGTCTCAGCATTCCTGGGTTTCTCACCGCACTGAAGCAAGAATGGCTGACGGACATTCCATCTTCAAATATAAAAACATATGAAAAGCCCTCTTTTTCCTTATTCTTGACATTTCTAGAATCATATGTCTAAACATTAGAGAAAACTGTAACTAGAAAAAGAAGGACTAAGTTAAGAAAAAAGTAAAGGAAAAAAACACCGAAAATTGAAGTATTTTAATGTAAGAAATGTGAGGAGACCGAAAATTTTCTACAGTGGCCCCCAGCCCTGGGCTCCCATGTGTCCCTAGACTGCCAGCTAGTTTCTGGTATCCTGTCTTGCACATGATCCTCTTCTCCCCAACACTAAATAAAACACAATTGTCTAATCAATGGCTCCCAATATGAAGAAACTATTATTTTCTCTTTCAAAGGTCTTATTTTAACCAAGTATTTCTGAAACTAGCTGAACTTCAGTTAATCCCTCTTGCTGAAGTGTTATAAAAATTCCATCCTTCTTTCTTGTGGTGGAACTCTTTTTGAGCACCTCTTTTGACAGGGCACTCAGAATGAAGGCTTGAGTTTATCAGTGCTACAACTGATTTTCTTCACAGTGGGAAATAGAGATAATTCCAGAGACAAGGGGAACGGAAATTTTATGAATTATGTTCTATTTAGAGAATCTGGTATTGGATGGTAGACAATGATGCCTGTATAAGCTTTTAGGGGACTAAACACTTGTTTGGCCTAGCCCCTAATTCTCACCTCTCTAGATTATGATTTGAATATCTGGACAAACTTCCTCTTACTGACCAATGCTTCTAGAAGTGAATACTCAAGTCCAGCCCCAAGTTTGTAGGCCTTCTAAATCAATCGTTTTTTTTTTATATTGTTACTTTGTATTGTATCCTTCTACTCCAAACTCAAGAAAGTAGAAAAATCATTAAATTTGAATAGATCCTGAGCCTTTTACGATGAGCAATCTGTGTAACTATAATACTTATTTCCTTATCATTCAAATCCATTATATCTCTTTCTATTTCAAAAAAATATAATTATTCTTACTAGACTGCAATTCCTATAGCCAAGATTGAACTCCAGTAGCAACCCGGTTAGAAGTGATTCTTGCTTGAGTTAAAATGCACCATCTCCTTCATTATAATTGAAGGATTATAATTGATAATTGGAAAAATATTTTTATTGAGTAAAATAAAATTCCTGTAAAAGAGGAAATGGGAAGGGGAAATTTAGGGGGAGTTTTATTTCATATGTCAAGAATAGTGAAATACTGTATAGTACTTTACAGGCCCCGAATAAGCTAATCTTTAATATAATCCTATAATGGTTATATTACTAGTTACTTTTATAACTGAGGAAACTAAAGCTTATTAAAGTCTTATGAGTTTCTCAAAATCCCAAAGGAATTACTAACTCTATACTTGAACCCAGGTACGTTGGTATACAAGAATGAAACTCCATTTTACCAGTTTTAATATTTGCGTATTCCTTTCATTCTAACCAAAATTCCCCATGCACATTCCTATTCCCAGCACCACTACCTCACATATAAAATGCCAACAGACTTTCACAAGGTGTCTTTTATTTAATATTCAAAAGCAAGGGTATGGTACAGAGTAGACTTAGAAAGAAACTTAGAAAGAAACGTAAGGTCCTCAATTTACATATCAGATCTGAGAACCAAATCCAGGCCTTCTGACTCCACGTACAGTGATTTTTCCATTAAACAAAGCAAAAGGGGGAAAATGCCATATCATTGACTACGAAGAAATTCTTATACCTGTAAATTTACTCTTACTAATAATGAGTCCTTTCTCTAGGAAGTTATTTTAACAGTTGATTATTATATAAATCAACATGACAATAAATTAAAGTTCATTTTAAATACTTGAGTTAAAAATTAAAAGATGACTGAATCACACAGAAAATGCATAATCTCACTACAAATAAATCAACCAAGTTGACTACAGCTCCATTTCAACCATGGGCTTTCAAAATAAGAAACACTGATTTCATAAGAATATGTATTTGGATAAACTAGTGACACTTCTTTCAGATAATAAGAATAGAAAATTCTTTAACACATAAAGGTGCTTTAAATATGAGACTTTTTTAAAATTTTTAACCTTTTCTGTCTAGTTTTTCCATCCTGAGCTGTTATGACCCTTTATTTTCATTTTCTTACCTTCCAAATGGCCTCACCTGGCCTTTTACTCAATCTCACTTACATGAGCAGGTCTTTTACAATAGAAATGGTTAGCATCAGAGGAAAAATCTATTCACCAAAGATAATTGAAAATTCCTAGGTGCTTCTCCATCTTGTTACCCTTCAGCTTTCTTCTCTATATCCATTATTTTGGAAAGTAAGTTCTGTCCAAAGCATAGCTTCTCAAGTTTGATTCTTCCTTTAACCAATGGCCCTCCACTATTATGAACTACAATAGAAGTCAAATTACAGATAAAAATCTTCCACTTCACTCCTACAGTGGTAACTAAGAGGGCACATATTATATAGAATTTATAGGACATGGAGGTACTATCCAATGCTGCATTCTGTTGCCACAGCCATAGTTGGACAGTATGTGTGAACGCAGTATGTGAACACATATGTACATGTACCACACATATCTATATGTACTATGTTTAAACTTTAATATAAACCTGTAATTCACTTTGTTATAATATATTTAGCAATTGGGTAAGCGCAATTCCTCATATTCAAAAGAATATAAAAATTTACCTTTAAGTGAATTTAGGAAATATTGTGCCTTCAAATAAAAAAATGCTATTGTTGTTTCAATGACATATGCTCATAAAACTATCTCTATGTACTCTTAGTAATGTAGAAAAAAATTAGAAAATTAATATCATCTTCCTTGGAGTTACTGTGTAATTGACTTCTGGAACTTACTGACTTTCCTTCCTTACAAGCAGAAAGGTTTGTAAGTAGCTCCTCATATTTTTAGGTTATTTAATGACAGAAAAATCTTGGTAGATGATTAATGAATGGATTAGCAAATATACACTAGCTGTATACAGGAGTTCTAGTCTCCTTCTGAGCTAGATACATAATAGCGCAAGCCAAGTCTATTGTCCTTACACAGTTGTGACATAGGTAGGGAGAAAATGCTGAAGTATGTGAAGTCACAAAACATTCAATTGCAAAATAAATTCAGAGAAGAAAAATTAATGAGTGCTAAACAAAGTAGATAAGATTTCTTTGACAAGGGTGACTGGAAGGAGAGAAAGAAAGCAAGGAAATAGAAAAAGAAATGATATTCAAGAAGCACAGACTATGTACAATGCATTATTCTTGGCAAAATCATGGTCCCTGAACTGGGGCTGGAAGCATGAAATGAAGGAGCAAGTATGTTCCTGGAAAGAACAAACAGCTAAGACATGAGAGTTGGCCCAAAGAGGTACCAGAGACAAGAATCATGCTTGCCTTCCTGAAACAGAGAATTCTTAATATGAGATTACAAAATAAACTGTAGATAAACTGAGGGACAGAACAAGTTGCATATTAATAATTTGTGGGGTCCAGTGCAAAATGAAAATGCTGGGCATTTGTTAAAAACTTATTGAGAATTTCAAGACAGTGATAGCAGAGCATTAAGTAAAAGTGAGGCTTTAACTGTGTGATTCTAAGCATTGCACAGACCAGGTACCCATGAACCCAGCCCTGCTGGGGGACGTTATAGAGGAACCCTAGAGTTAGGTATAGAATCTTGATATCATACAAGCAATGAAGAAAAATACACTCTTAAGCAAGGGAATGCCTTGAAAATAGTGACTTAAGATTTTGCTAGCAGCAGCAGCAGATAGACTGAACTCGGGAGACCTCAGAACAGAGATGTGGAAAAGAGTTCAGAGATTATTACAGTGACCAAAGCCTGAGGAAAAGGCTTGCACCAGTTTGGGGCAATGGAAACAAAGAAGAAAAAAAGAAAATCTGACATATATAATACCGTGACAAATTTTTACAAAGGAAAAATAACAAAGATATGATACATTTTGTTTTGTTTTGTCTTATTTTGCTCTTAATTGGAAGATTGTGAAAATGTTGGTGAGACATATAAGTTGGTGGCACTGTGACAGGTACAAGCATTGGGTGTGGAGTTAAAGAGATCAAGTGGGGAGCTGTCCAGGTAACAGTATGTCAGAATTCAGCTCAATTTAAAGAATTGTCTGAACGTGTAAACTTTAAGTAATGGAACACACTACTTCAGAAAAGAGTAATTTCTTGTTTCTATGAATGTTCAAATTTTTGACCACTATATTAATTTCTTATTGCTGCTCTAACAAATGACCACAAACTTGGCTTAAAAGAACAGCCACTGGTGATCTAAACCTGTTTCCCTACCTTTTCCAGCTTCTACAGACTACTTGCATTCCCTGCCTCATGGCCTCTTTCTCCATCTTCAAGGTAGGCAGGGTAGGGCAGTGAAGGAGTTAAGGACATGCCATGCCAAAATGTGCTGCTTTGGCATTTCTATGATTTTGAGCTGAAGGTACTTGAGAAACAGCAGATGTAGGAGGAGGTCTCTGATTCACTCTTTTCTACGTAAGAACAGGCCATAAAATTTCCCACAAGAAAAATGCCCTGCCTGTATCAAGATGAGAAGAACATTCTATCACCAGAGACTGAGAATTGATGTTGAAATGAATCTGGTCAAACAAATACTGTAACATAATCCTGTCTTACACTAGCACCCCTCCCTCAATGTATCTCGTAGTCACTTCCTCACAATTTACTGCCCCTAACCCACACTTCATTCTTTGTCTTGTCAGCTCTGCACAGGTTTATCATTTTTTTTTTATTTAAGAAGTATAAAAACTCTCTGCTCTGGTCACTTCTTCAAGTCTTCTCTTGTGAAGGCTCCTAGGTACATGAAAACATTTAATAAAATGTGTATGTGTTTCTCCTGTTAATCTATTTAATCTATTTTATGACAGTTTAATTCTTAGGCCCCTCTGGAGACCCTGAAAGAATAGAGAGTTTTTTTCCTCTCCAACAATTTCACTTCCAGATCTTTCTCTCTCTCTCTTTCTCTCTCTCTCTCTCTCTCTCTGTTCCTTTCTCACCACCACACCCCCACTTTACTTTTGTCTTCTTGTCTGACTCTGACTCTTCTACCTTCTTCCCTTATCAAGAATTTTGTGCTTATTAATACACTGGGCCACTTGGGTAATCCAGGATAATGTCTCCATCCTTAATTTAATCACACCAGCAATATCCCTTTTGCAAGTTAAGGCAACATAGTCACAGCTTCTGGGGATTTGGATGCGGACACCTTTGGTGGGAGTTATTATTCTGTCTACCACAATCACTGCTAGGGATTTTCATTTGTTAAAAGTGTAGGCTAACTTTCATCTAGTTTTATTCAGCTCTAAGATTCTAATGTTCTAGAAGATGTTCTTCAATGTAAAGAAAGTAGGGAAATGGGACAAGAGCATAAGCCAGAGCAGGAGTTATAGGTTGTAGTTGGCCAAATGTAAGCTGTTACTCTAAATCAATTCCCCAGTTGTAGGGGTAGATGAACAGAGGGCACATTTTTGGCAGTTAAAATTGGCTAGGATGGTTAGAGGGGGAAGGTGGTCAGAGGTATAGAAAGAAAACAAGGAATAATGAGATGGAAATTTATCGGATGTATTTTTGGACAATGGTCATATGTCTGATCCCAGAGAATATTTAACTGATAGCTTACATGAGAAATTGCAGGACATGGTATTTCAGTTTGCAAGGATTTTCAAGTTGGTGGTGCCAACTTGTTTAACAAGAAGCAAAATATACTTCAATGATATCATTTATCAGGTAGAGAAGTGGGTGAACATATCAAGACACATAGAATGAAACTCAGTGGAAATTCACAAAGAATAATTTGTTCAACAAAGTTTTTCTATGAGAACAGCAAAGAAAGAAAACAAGAGCCAGAGAGAGAGCTAGAGGCAAAACCCACGTGATGGAATCATATATAATATTTCTTGCCCTGATATTTTATGCTAAACTACTTCCACTTCAAATGAAGAAAAGTTGTACAGAGTGTGGGGTACATGGAGATCTTTAAACAGAGAGTCCTTTTGCACAGCCTGATTATGTTTATTATTATACAACTGCCAGCAAATATTGACCAGGGTAGGGGAATAGGCAAAAGGAGAAGAAAATAAGTACTGGGTTTCCTTTCAGTGGAGAATTGGCATTGTCTATGGGACTTCCTGAGAATTACATGACTCTATAAAAGTATATTCATTTGATCATCTTTCTATTGACTAGGTTAATATAAGTGTTCTGAGCACGTTTAAGACAGGCTAGGCTGAGCTATGATGTTTGGTAGGTTAGATGTATTAAACACATTTTCGACTTAACAATATTTTCAACTTAGGATGAGTTTACTGGAACATAACACCATTGTAAGTGGGTAAGTGGAGGAGTATCTGTATTTTGTTATAGCACCCAATGGACTAAGAATCATAGTTTTACTTTTTTGAGCATTTACATTAACATAACCCTTATTTGAGAAAATATCTTGATGCTAGTAGCTATGCATGGTATAGATGGATAAAACAATTATTTTAGGTATTCAGTTATTAAGATATGCATTTAAACAAATATTTGAAGGTAAAAAGGAACTTGAATGCATAACTTTTAAATTTTTTTTTTGAGAGAAAGTCTCACTTTGTTGCCCGGGTTAGAGTGCCGTGGTGTCAGCCTAGCTCACAGCAACCTCAAACTCCTGGGCTCAGGCGATCCTCCTGCCTCAGGCTCCCAAGTAGGTGGGACTACAGGCATGTGCCACCATGCCCGGCTAATTTTTTCTGTTTTTTAGTAGAGACAGGGTCTCGCTCTTGCTCAGGCTGTTCTTGAACTCCTGAGCTCAAACCATCCTCCCGCCTCGGCCTCCCAGAGTGTTAGGATTACAGGCGTGAGCCACCACTCCCGGCCTCAATGTATAACTTTTTGAAGAATCATGCTGTCCAGCCACTGCCTGTGTAGGTATCCTAAAACATAAGCTGATTTACAAGGTTTCTTATTTATTATAGTAGTGATTCTGGGATTCTCTCTGATAAATCACTCGGAGGGATCATTATACATTGCCTCAGTTTTCAAAGGGTCAATATTTTTAAATAAATTTTAGATTTTTAAAATATATCCGCCCCCCCAAAAGCAGCATATTCTAAAAATTAATGCTTTCTCTTTTGGGTGGGTGACTCGGTATTAAAATCAAACAGAGTATCAATTATAATTTCATTTTTCCCCATTGATTATAATCAGAACATATAGTTTGGTCAAAGTACATTTCTGGTCTCAAAGTTCATTCTCAATTTTCATTCAAAATAAATGTAAGAAGTGCAAAATAATTAGACATCTGAAGTTTTTTCTTTCTCTGATTTAACTATATATGCGATAAAAATGTTGCTCATATCATATTACTGTGACACTTTTGTGTTATGCAATATGCATATAAATTTCTTTTAGAGAAAGTAAACTTGTTCATCCCTCCTTTCAATCTTATGATTTATATAATTTTGAGAACACAGCAGGCCTGCAGCCAAACAGTCAATAAATTATTAAAAAGTGCTGAGAATTGCTTTATGTCTGTAAAGAGCTAAATAAAGATCATCTATCAGTTGATAATACATAAGTCCAAAACAGGAAAATGTCCGCATGTAAGTATTTTGTCCAAAATTAAACTTTGCTACTTTTAAGAAGATCATGAGACCAGGGCTGGGCATGGTGGCTCATGCCTATAATCCTAGCACTCTGGGAAGCCGAGGCGAGTGAATCACTTAAGGTCAGGAGTTCGAAACCAGCCTGAGGAAGAGCGAGACCCTGTCTCTACTAAAAAAAATAGGAAGAAACTAATTGGCCAACTAAAAATACATAGAAAAAATTAGCCGGGCATGGAGGTACGTGCCTGTAGTTCCAGCTACTCAGGAGGCTGAGGCAGCAGGATTGCTTGAGCCCGGGGGTTTGAAGTTGCTGTGAGCTAGGCTGACGCCGTGGCACTCTAGCCAGGGCAACAAAGTGAGATTCTGTCTCAAAAATAAAAAAAATAAATAAATAAAATAAAGAAGATCATGAAACCAAAAAGATACACACTTTTGGTTCACTTCACTTCATTCAGTTATTTATTCTTTAATATAAGTAAATTTGTTAACTAAATGTAAATGTTTCAAACAGGAAAAGAATTAAATCAATCAGAGGAAAACATAGGACTCTAAAAGAAATAATAAATATGAGAATACACATAATCACATTCACAGGAAAGAAGACCCAGTACTTACCTTAGAGCATCATTCATTATTGTGCACATGTACATAAATGTGTGCAGTAGTAACACAATTAGAAAAGAGCATGGCCAAATGGAAGAGTTCAAAAGAAAAGTTTTATGAACAGTTTGTTTGGAAAGTATGACCTATGGGGAAAGTTTAAAAGAACAGGCCATGTTCTGTCAAATGAGTATACTAAAGGGGAAATATGATATTTAGCCACAAACACATAAAGTCATGATAGAAAGAAGACAGGGAACAATTATCCTCATTATTTGCCAAGGAGAGAATAAGAAGAAAAAATTTGAGAGATGGAAGGTATGCAAAAATTAGGAAAAACTCTACAAAATAAAGGATGTAAATCAAAAGAACAGGCAACTCTTATAGTTATAGCATCTGTTATTATCAAAAAGCCAAGATTGATGTTAGATGCTTATTAGGAAAAGCTCATAAATAATTAAGTTAACCTTGCCTTACGACAAAGGAGTTAATAGATATGAGCCAAGTTCTTCCTTCCGAGGGTGAAATCCATGTTTACCTTTTTCTCTCTCTTACTGAGAATTGGCTGCCTTTAGTCTTCTAGCTTATATCTGGAAAATATTTGAAATTTTCATTTAAAAATAGAGTGAAGTACAAAATAAAGTTGAGAGGAATGTATACTATATTGAAAGCAGGATTAGCTCCTACAAGCATGAATGAAAATGAATTGTGTTGTTTTACAGGTTCAGAAGATAAAAATGAAATAATTTTTAAATGTATATTGATTTAGTATATCAGGCACTTTATTAGGCACTAAATAAGTCCATGGAAGGGCAGAATTCAAACATGGTTCCTTTTTCTTAAGATCTCTGGTATTATATATATATATGTGTGTGTGTGTGTGTGTGTGTGTGTATGTGTGTGTACATATATATGTCATCTACTAACTGTCTCTTAAATAATGTGTGTAGGTTGCAAGGAAAACACACGAAGGCATTATTTCTCTACTAGGAAAATAACAAAGAATCGATTGGCAATATCTTCCCTATCAACAGTAGAATCACCTTTACAGACAGAGAAAAATAAATCAAACTCTAGCAAAACTTTGAGATTATAATTAGGGTGTGAGTAATAGATAAAACTTTAATAAATTGTATTTCACTAATTCAGAATTCATTATTTGACCAGAAGCTTAAAGGAATATTATTTTTGCCTCGATTAATCTCTTTCTTTGTAGAGAGAGTAAATTAATAATGTAAATAAGATTGCAAGAGGATTCTTGAAAATACTTAGTAGAACAAACTTTCTAAGCACCCTCAAGCACTTTAGAAGGATCCATTTCCACACAATTGATATGCTAATTACAAACCATTAAATCAAGTCAAGGATGTGTATTGGATAACACTTTGTTAGTTTAATGTGAGTTAATGTAGGTACTTGAAATAATAGAACTCCATTCCTTTCTGAAATAATATACTTTCACACTTTTATTCTTAATTGAGACTAAGCTCCCTCCAATTAGTACAGATTAATGACATTTTACAGGAGTCAATATTTAAGAGCCAAGAGATATTACCAAGTCTTCTATAACTTAGTTATGGTCATAGCAGAGCTTTAAATTTGGAAAAAGTAATCCTAGAGTTGATATTTATTGCTATCTTCCGATTGAAATAGTACTTCCACACACAATAAAGTAGCAGATATGACAAAGCTGGCTATGATTCAAAATATGATCACTAACAATTTGAGAAAATATATAAGCCTAGTCAATAAAAGAGAGAAAATATCCTTGTTAGCCAAGTTGAAAGAAGGCAACTTTTTATATATATATAGAAAGAGATTATCTGAGGAAACGTGAGTCTCTGCTCCCATATCTGTATATATGTTTGTAGGCCTTCCTCTACTCTTACCCTCATACATTGATAAAGCAGCATTAAAACAAGGGCAAGGTGGGGACCTGGCTAATTTACATATCATTAGAGCCCATTTTTACCAGGTAGGAGGGAAGTGGGAGAGGGGCCGGCAGCTCAAAGCATGTTCAAGAAATGCGACAATGCTTCTTATCAGCATTACTAGTTTATTGTCCATCGTAAAAACACTTGGCACACTAAAGGTTATGGACTTTACTTCTAGAGAGATGTTTATAGACAAGGGATGAAAAATATTTCTCTTTAAAAATAACACAAATGATACACCGAACACTGTAGTACATTTGACAGATAATAGTACAACTTTTAAAAAATATTTTGTTACATTAAAGTTTTAAACAGCACTGAAGTAAGGAGAAGAGTAAATGAATATCCCTTTTCCCATCACCAGATTCAGTCTTTAATCAAAATTTTGCTGGCATTATTTTCTAACAAACTCATTTTCCAGTTGTGGAACTCACTCTTACTTTCTCAATTTCTGCCTTGTTCTCTTTTGGTGAGTTATATAAAGCAAATCCCAGAGAGTACCTCTCACCCCAAATCTTTTGGTATGCATGTCTAGGAAAAAATATATGAAATATTGTCACAAATGATTGTTTTAAAATAAAATCCACTTATCATTCTTATTGACTCCCTGTGTATCTTTGCTCTGTCACCTAAGTGGATAGTAAATTGCCAGAGGGCAGTGACTTCGTTTAGGACATGATCGATGATATAATATTGGCAAATTTTCCTTTTCCTTTTTTTATTTTAATTTAATTTTTCTTAGGACAGTTTCATTGGCAAAATTTTACTTTTCTTTTAGAGGAATGGGCTGTGAACTCAATGTTGTGTTTAAAACTATTTCCTGATTTTTTAAACACTGAAAAAATTGCTAGCTACTGGAAAATGGAAAAATGTATTTAAAAGGGAGAATCCCTGTCGACCACAAACTTGGTACCATTCTGATCTCAGTGGAGGGGACACACTATGATCAAAATTAGACCATATTCACAATTGCTTTAACTCAGGCAAAATGTGAAATGTTTCTCATGTTCATTTGTTTATCAGTCTTTCCTTCTCTCCCATCATTTAAAATGATTCAACAAGAGAGAAAGTTTTA
This sequence comes from Lepilemur ruficaudatus, assembly GCA_963574885.1. Classification (NCBI taxonomy): domain Eukaryota; kingdom Metazoa; phylum Chordata; class Mammalia; order Primates; family Lepilemuridae; genus Lepilemur; species Lepilemur ruficaudatus. The sequence continues at coordinate 19,530 of CAUYRT010009301.1, read as the reverse complement.
AAATCATATTGTTCAGCTCATCACCAAATTTGATTTTGTAAGTATTCTTTATTTGCTCTTTAGATAAATAAAAACTAAAATAGCAACTGTACCTTTAAATGATTCTCCCTGTATATTATTCTCTCTAAATATTTTATTTATTTAAAAACAATAAAACCACATTAATATTTATTTAGACATTTTTAGTAATCATTTTCTTTTTCATATAATGAGAAATTACCATAGGCTAATTCAGTGAATGAAGCATTTCACATACAAATTTTTGCATTATCTGATAGGTTTTCATATGTAAATCACATGCATCTGTTTATCTCCGTGAATGGTGTCAAATATCCTCAATGCAAAATGCACCTTAAGTAACATTATCTTCCTAATGACTTTTCTTTTCCCAAGGAAAAATTGGTTATTTGTGCCAGGTATTTAGAAATTGTCATTCAAAAAGAGCTTTTTTTTGTTTGTTTTTATTGGACTGCATCAGAGTAAAAAGGAAATTGAACTCTTTGAGGTGAATTACCATTACACTGCTGTTATACAAACCTTTGGGGATTTTATATTTAAGATTAGGCGATTTTAGTCATAAACACTTTTGAAACACAGAAGGTGGAATGTTTCGATGAAAAAAAAATTCCACTACATTTGAAGGATTTTTATTAGACGTCAGGCACTTAAATCACGTTTACAAACATGGAAAGACAAATGCTCAAACATCTGAAATAGTCTCTCTACACTCTCAAGTCTTCTTTGAATTCACCATGTGGGTGAAATCAAAGCACAGAACAAACACTGTTTTGATATGGCTTTGAAGATGATAACAGCTTCTAACAGAGAAAAAGGCAGCTTTGGGTTTGCAAGAAAACGATGATTGACGTGACTCCTAGCCCAAGAAAGTTTACCTTTTAATGAGTGCGTGGTGAGAAGCTCTCATTCCATGTTTTATTTTTGAGGGAAGCTGCCTAACTAGAATAGATCTCAAATGTCTACGGCTGCTATTCAGGATATAACACACATTCTTTTCAGCTGCAACATCTTTTGATCCAAATGAGCATATGCAGGATTCAGATGTGTACAGAAGAGTTTAAGGTGACCTAAGGATTAGAACTTTTCCTCCATAATATACAAGCTTTTCTATCAGTCTAGGTAATGTGGACTGGCTTAATTAATACTCTAGTAAATATCAAAATAATGGTTACAAGAAAGGAGAAATTTAATTTTCTTTTTTTGTTTGCATTTTCTTTTCTTCTTTCTCTTTTTCTCTTTCTTTCTTTCTTTCTTTCTTTCTTTCTTTCTTTCTTTCTTTCTTTCTTTCTTTCTTTCTTTCTTTCTTTCTTTCTTTCTGTTGGTGGTGTTGTTTGTTCTTTTGACCTTGAAATCTTTGGTGTTGGTAATAGAAATGTTAATCAGCACCCTTACTGCCTATCTTCCCCTAAAAGAACTTAGTCATGAAGAATCATCCTCTTTTTTACTAATCTAGTATCGGACCTCTTCCCAGTTTCTCATAGTTTTGTAATATTTTTGAGGTCTTGAGTTCAAATTATTTTATATTGTCTTAAACTTGTTTTAAATCTGTGCCTGTATCTTAGGGAGAAATTAGGTTTAACTAATTTCTTTTAGGTTAAATTAATTAATTATGTACATAGACACCAGAGATCACTAAAAATTTCAAATAGTTACAATACCCCCAATTTATCTTTAGAAATTATGAAATTATAGTGCAGATAAGCAGTTTCAACTAAATTTAGTATTTTTACTAGAGACAGGCTAGACACGCTCCTAGTCGTGATTTCTACTCTTGGGCACACAGGAATACATTTCTCAGCCTCTGATGCAATCAGATTGGGACCACGTGAGTCATTCCTGGACAGTGGAATATGAGTGCAAGTAAGATATGCACCCTCCATGCTTGGAAGAAACCTTCTTACGAATGTTCTAAGTCCTATAAGCAGTGGTTCACAGACCAAATCTGACATGAACAGACACCTGTTTTTAATTAAAAAATTTTTGGAACACAATTGTGCCTAGTTACTTACAAATATCTATGACTGCTTTTATGCCAGGATGGAAAGTTGAGTAGTTGCAAGACACACTTTATAGATGGAAAGCATAAAATGTTTACTACCTGGCTCTACAGAAAAAATTTACTGATTTAGAGATTAGGAGATTAGAAAGAGGCTCAAAGATTGACTACTGTGATGAGAACAAAGAACAGAGTCAATGGTATTAAGGGAGACATTTTAGAGATTTATGACTTGGAAAGGGAATAATATCCATGAGATATTTATACACCTGTGTTGCTAAAATGGTAGCTGTATAAGGTAAATTATTGTGAAGGACATAGGGATGTATGAATATATATTTTCCTATGTGTAAATAATGGGATCTACCCTGTTTTGATTGCATATGTAGTCATGTCTTTTTTTTATCTTTGTTTCAATTAATTTCAGGTTTTTTCAAGGAGTTTCAACTTTTAATATTGATTACTATAGCCTATAATGCCTATTAGCAGTAATTTCACAATCTCTTTCTTGAGGCTTATCCACCACCTCAAGTTGGGCAAAGATTCCATCAGCTTATTCATGATGGAGGAGAACAATTCTTTTTCTGATTGCCAATCTGAGAGAGAAGTAGGATCTTAATTGGTTTGCCACTGTTGTTATTTCTTGTAGCCACATAAGAGAGCTTGTGGAGATCTATTCTACACATATCAATGGGTGACATATGTTAACACTGCTGCGATCACATTGTTTCACAATTTGGAACTCCTAATTGTGACTTCAAGCTGAACACCAAAGTTATGTAGTTCATTTTAGCTTATTCATTTTTTTTTTTTAAAGCTGAGCCTTTGTTCCCCTTGGGCAAGTGGTCTGAAAGAGTCGCTAGCAATAGCCACAAATTGGGACAACATCACTTCCAACCAACAGATTTTTAGGTTGCTTCTTGTATTAAGGGTGAATCAACTGTGTATATTTCCTCCCATGAACAAATTTTTATTTCAGAGACTCCCAATTTCTCTTGGTACCTTGGCCAGAATGTTTCAAGAGTCATTATAAAAATCAATTTAGTCTCTCACTCTGAGATCTGCAGAGAAGTGATTTTCGCTAAAACCCACTGCGGGGGAGGGTCTTGTTATATCCTAATCCCAGCACAATAAGTTTCTACTTGCCCCATATTTGCATTACTAAAAGGGTCACACAAATGACTCAGGGCAGGACAAAACAGATCTAGACCAAGATGACCTTCCATTTCTGCAAACTCAAAGAGCATCTGGCAGCCTCCCTGGGTAATAAAAACAGCACTACCATAACAATTGCAACAGTGAAAAAATATACCTTTTGGCATTCATGTATTATGTAGATGTGTGTGTGTATGTGTTTCTGTGTATGTATGTATGTGTGCATGTGTATATATGTGTATTATTTATGTAAAAATGCATATAGATATATTTTGATACAGAAATATATTCTATGAAAATCACCTGAAATAGATATTTTAACAATTTTATCAAAGTAACTCAAATAGTACTTAAAAGTTTATGTTGAATAAAAGAATATTACCTTGCCCAACATCTCTCCAATTCTCAGCTCTGTTCATTCAGTTTTTATTTATGAACTTTACTTCTATATTATTAAATAATAAACATAATTTGTTGTTTTTTTAAAAAATCTATTAAGTTTACCTATTGCTAGTTCCACCATTTTATTCTATTTCCCCCTCATTATTCTCCCAATTGAATTACTACAACTTGGGGTTAGAGCAAGTAAATGTTTGCATTTTATGGCAACGTATGTGGTACAATTCCTAACCAAAGAATTATATATTCTTTTCAGAATGACTTTACTTTTGTTGGATTGATCATGGCATTGCTCTTCATTTGACTTAATATTCTATGTATTTTACTCTTTAAAAAAATGTTCCAGCAGGTATTTCCAATGACCTCTAACACTTTTCGAAAGCTTAATTTGATATTGATATAAATATTGGCTAATCTACAGTTAACGTTTTTTCACAAAATGAGATGATGATTTCGCAATCTCTCAACTGCTCATCTAATCTAGTTGTTTGATGTCTAGCTTCAGACCATAGCTGTCATCTTGATGCTTCCCTTTTCTTTGCTCTGTGCTGATTCTCTGTTTCTTGAATCCGGTGTCTCTCCCTTTGTTTACTTTTTGTTTTTTTAAGAGCAGATTCCCTCGTATTTGCCAAGAAAAAGAACACACCTTGTATTTTTTTTTTTTTTTTTTTGAGACAGAGTCTCACTCTGTTGCCTGGGCTAGAGTGAGTGCCGTGGCGTCAGCTCACAGCAACCTCAAACTCCTGGGCTCCAGCACTCCTTCTGCCTCAGCCGCCCGAGTAGCTGGGACTACAGGCACGCGCCACCATGCCCAGCTAATTTTTTCTATATATATCTTTAGTTGGCCAATTAATTTCTTTCTTTCTATTTATAGTAGAGACGGGGTCTCACTCTTGCTCAGGCTGGTTTCGAACTCCTAACCTTGAGCGATCCGCCCACCTCGGCCTCCCAGAGAGCTAGGATTACAGGCGTGAGCCACCGCGCCCGGCCGGGAATGCCTTTTAAACATGTTTTGATTTGTGTGTTGACAAGATCTCTATTAGAATTTGTTATTTTCTTCTGTTCACAATCTCTTTTCTCTTTCTTGTGAAGAACCCATTTCCTGTGGGTTCAGGTGGGGGTGACCTCTTCACAGGTGGCCAAACACATTGGTATGGCCCTGTTGCTAGAGCTATATAAAAATGGTACTCTCTGGTACTTCTATAATGATACTTCTATAATCGCTGACTTTAAGCCTAAAACTTCTGAGGAGTCCAGAAGCTGCTTTTCACAGAGAAGACAAGGTGCCTCTGGAGTTGTGTGGCATTACCATTGGGAATTATTAGGGTAGAAAGGAGGTACCAGTTTTAAAAAATTCTACTCTGTTCCACCCAGGAAATTTTGATAAGTTCCAGCAAGCCTGTGTTGAATAATTGTTCCAGAAGGTATGTTAGGATGAGGAAAGGAGCCTTTTGTGCTGGTGCAGGTGGAGGAAAGGTGGCATGGTGCATAGCTGAGGAGCAGACTGTGCAGGGCTGACTTCCTAGCCCAGTGCCCATGAGAGTGGGCAAATGGTTCATAGCTGGGGGCTCAGTCACCTCTTCTATGAAACAGAGGTGATTATAGAGATAGACGGCCGTATCTATTGATAGGGTCATTGGCAATGAAATAAGATGGTGCCTATGAGGCACTTTAGAATAGCACTGAGCACCTGGTGGGTGTACAGTCAATGTCAGCTATTTTATGATTTTCTTGTTTGTTTTAACAAGTCAATTAGGGGTCATTTCTGTTTCATATTAACTGAGTGCACTGAGAATGTTGGCTGGAAGAAAGGCTTAGGCAGGGAACTTTTAGAAGGATCTGAAGTCACACTTCCTACCCTTAACAGTGCATTCTTTTTATGATACTGAGATTTCGATTCCTATCCATCGCTAGAACACCCCACGTGCATCTACATGCTCTTGTTAGTTGCACAGAATCCCATTTGCTAGGAATTGTCAAGGAGAGACCCCTGCCCATTGAAAAAGAGATGCCAGTTTCTTAGGACCTAGACTGAAGAAACAGATGATGACTCATAGACCCCCTGGCTACTGGGGTCGTCAGTCCAGTTAAGGTGCCAGGACACAACATGCACAAATAGCTAAATGATACTGCAGAGTCCACTAACAGAAAGAGGTCAAAGAAGAGCATGGATAAGGAGTTGAGAATCCTTGCAGAGGAGCTGAACCGCAGCATGGTGTGGGGCCTGGAGTGGTGGGGCTTAGAGCTCCCGAGATCACCCTCAGGTAGAGTGGCCTGGAAGGCTGGAAGGAATCAGTCAGTCCCTTTAAGTCTCTTGAGAGCAGTTAAGAGTGTAGGCAGGTGTGAGAAGAAGTATTTATCATTCAAATTAAGGAATGAATTCAAGAGGCACAATACGACCTTTTTTTTTTTTTTTTTTTTTGAGGCTGACTAGTCAATAAAAAAGAGAAGTAAAATCCTTAAAAGTAAGGCCTCTGTTTTGCAAGGTCTGCAGTGTGTCTCTGAATTCCCTCCATGACTCTGGATTTGGCATTTCTTCCTCAAAATGAAGAAAATTGCTCCAAGAGATCCTTTGCTTCCCCCCATTCTCCCTCCCCAAAAATTTCTGCAGAGAAAGCACACGAGAACAACTTGATAGCTTACTGCTCCTGAATTATTAACTGGTACCTGGGCTTCCAAGCTGCCGGTGCACTGATTACGCTCCTTCAGGGGAGTTTTGGCTTTAAGTATAGCAATTGTTAACCAGAGCAGGAAGACCGGAAATGGAAGAAATTGGAATTCATTTTCTTTTGAAAATGATCTTTTTCTGGTATCCTGACAATTATAAGTAAGCATCTGTTAAGGGGTGGTGATAGTCTGCCTGTGTTTTGCTCATTAATTAGTTTTCTTGCTGAGGGGAAAATGATTTATTATATATGTAATTAGGGAATTGAATTCACAGTATCCATAGCTGAAGTCTAAAGTTATTCACTTCAAATATTTGCATCTTTTCCCCCCCAGTACTGATTAGAACTAGTATATTTATGTTTTTTCATTGGCTTAAAATGCTAATTGAAGTACAAAAGGCGTAGGCTTGAGCTATTTGTAATTAGACATTCAGGGCGCTGGTTTCTAATACAGAAACCTACAGCTGCACATGTTCCTTCAGACCCTGAGTCAGACTGTGACCAACTGGTTTTGTGGTGAAAATGTGTTTGATCTTAGACCCGTTAGAGGTCCAAAATAAGAAAATAGAGGTGATGAGTCTGCTCAAATCTCATGTTCTACCATGAACCAGGACATCCTTAGGACAACCCAAATGGATAGGATGCTGAAGATGGCTGTAGCAATGGATCAATCAGCCGGGCAACATATTTTTATGGATAGTATCAAGTATGTCTTAATTACTATGAATACTGCCAAGGAGGGTATGACAGTAGTCCTGTCCTTTGAAAAGATCTGGTTTGGTAAAAGATCTAAAATGCCCATGCCTCGCAACTTCAGAGGCAGACCAAGGCAGTCTGGTAAACGTGGAGTCGTCACCATAATTTGCTGAGTACCAACCATGTGCCAACACCCATCGTGAGCACAAAGGAGGCAGCCCCCGTCCTCAAAGTATTTATAACTTGAGTGTGGAAGCAGTGTGTGAAAATATAAATGGCAATATAGGATACAATATACTGTATCTCTCCTGAGCAGGACAGACATATAGCTACCGGAAGTCCAAGCTGGGAAACGTGACTCTGACGTAGTGCAATTGGTCATGGTTTCACTGAAAAGGTGGCATTTGAAATTGATTCTTGAAGTAACAGTATAACTTAATGATGCAGAGAACATAGGCTCTGGAGCATCATAGCAGGGAGGTCTCTGAAGGTGAATTAGAATTTTGAAGACCTATTGCTTCTGTTTTTTTTTTTCTTCAGACTTATAGTAATCCCAGTTAGAATAAAAATTAATTTAACATCACTTAATTTAAAATGACCTGGAGAGGGAGAGTCTTTGCAATTATACACAGGTGCTATAGGAGCTGGCATAGGTAAGGGGTTCTACTTTAGAAGTCAAGGTAAGAGAACCTCCCCCCCACCCCCCCGCAATGGAAAGGCACTAACATATATTCCCAGGAAACATTCCTAGCCTATTCCTCTAATTGTTCAATATGTCTTGGGTGACACACGCCTGATTGTTCTTTGGCAGAGTCTGAATCTGAGCTTTAGTGATAAAAATGCATGGAATCTAATTCTAATTGAGGATAATTCCATGTCCCCACCTTGACTCCAGCTCCCCCCCAACCTTTTCATGAACAGCTAATGACGTTGAAATGAGCACTTTGCTCAATCGTGACCCAGTTGTTAAATGATGGGAAAACTGAGCTCCAGCGTTCTTGGTTCAGACCTAACTGGACCGGACCATGGCATGCTATGCTTCTCCTGACATTTTAGTTGCTTATAAGTGGACAATAAACTGTTTAATATTAAGCTGAGATTTTTTAAGAGATGCATGTGCACTCTATCTTTGGGCAACACTGCTAGGACAGTGAAAGTGACCAAGGCACATGGCTAGAAACTCCATGAAACAGCACTACTTCAAGAAATAAAGAGCCCCAAACCTATGGCATGTTGAACAAGATCATAAAAGTCAGCATAATGCTCATCATATAGCACGTGCTGAATTAACGTTAGGGGCTGATACAGTAGTCTTACCAGTGAGGAGAAGTGAATGTATAAAAGTAGGTGATCACAGCTAGGTAGGAGAAATAAGTTTAAGTGTTCTATAGTCCTGTAGGATGACTGTAGTTAACAATAACATATTATATAGTTTCAAATAGCTAGAAGGAGGATATTGAATGGTCCCAACACAAAGACATGATAAATGCTAAATGATGGAGATGATGGATATGCTAATTATCCTGATTTGATCACTATACATTATATATGGAAACATGGCTATGGAAACATTGCTACATATCTCATAAATGTGTAATTGTCATGTATCAATTAAAAAATAAAATTAAAAATGGGTAATCAATATTAATAAACCCAAGAGATCAAGTATTAAAAAGATATTTCTTTTCTATTTCAAAATATTAAGGGGGTACAAAAATGTTTTTGTTACATTGTTACATTGTTTTTGTTCCATTTTGTTTTGGATAGCTTTTATAATACTTAAGTCAGGGCTATTAGTGTGCCCATCACTCAAATAATGTTCATTGTACCTGTTAGGTAGGTTTTTACCCCTCTTCCTTCCCCTCCCCCTTCTTGATTTCCAATGTCCAATGACTTTTACTTCTCTCTGTGCCCATGTATGCCCATTGGTTAGTTCCAAATTATTACAGAGTACATGTGGTATTTGTTTTTCCATTTCTGGGATATTTCACTTACCATAGTGATCTCTAGTTCTATCCAGATTGCTGCAAAAGACATTAATTCATTCCTTCTTATGGCTGAGTAGTACTCTATGGTATACATATGCCACATTTTGTTAATCCACTCACGAATTGATGGGCACTTACGTTGATTCCACATGTTGGAGACCGTGAATAGTGCTGCAATAAGCATTCGAGTGTAGGTGTCTTTGATAAAACGACTTCTTTTCCTTTGCGTAGAGTTATACATATCCTTCTTTTAATCACAAGGTCAAATGATTTAGCCTAGAATTCAAATTGCAAAAAGCAAAAGTGAGAAGGCATCTACTTAACTCTTTGTTTTTAATGGTGGTATAGAAATACTACAGTCAGATACCATAAAAGTCATAGCTGATAGTCATGCCATTGGTATGAGATGATGATTTCATAACTATAAAATTATTTTTGTGATAACTGACACTAGGAATTTTTGTATAATTTCATACATAGTATTTCACAGTATGGAAATCACAGGCAAAAACTACGAGTCTTTTAAAATGTCAAGAAAACTCTTATAATTCCTCACCTTAGTAGTGTGTTGGAAAGGGAAAATACAAAAATAGGAAAATGCAAGGTGAAAACTTCTTCATATTGAGGAAACTAGCATTTAATGGGGTCCTATTTTCTGTCATTGGTGACATCTTCATTATATTGACCAAAACTTCAATTCACAAGCTTGCAAGGTAGGAAAAGAATTCTATGGAATATTAATGTTTCCATCTTGAAAATATTGTTATTTTTTTCCCCAAAAACTTTGTGGCCAAGAAGCAAAGATCAAAACTTGATTAAGATAAAATGTTAGCCAGACATGGTGGGATGTGCCTGTAGTCCCAGCTACTCAGGAAGCTGAGGCAGGAGGATTCACCAGTGCACTCTAGTCCAGGCTACAGAGCAAGAATCTGTCTCAAAAAAAAAAAAAAAAAACCAAAAAAAAAGAAAGAAAGAAAAAAAAAAGACAAGCAAAATGCATTTGGTGACAACCACACATTCGTCTGGTAAGGCAATATGAGTGAAAATACTTTGGGATGAAAAACGTTAAATGAAAACTGTAAAGATTTGCCATTATTTTAAACGTGGGTCTTTTACAATAAGGATTATGTTTTCTTGTAGTTGTGTTTACCCCCTCTTATGACTTGTCACTTTAGATGCTATTGCCCCACCTTTTGTCACTGTCAAATTTGAAAACTATATTTAAATACATTTTTGTCTAATTATCAACGCCATAAACGAAATAGTAACTACCTACTCGTTCCTTAGACGAGAATAAATTTATTTCTTTTTTTAATTTAATTTTTTTTAATAGAAGTGGGGGGTCTCGCTTTTGCTCAGGCTGGTCTCGAACTCCTGACCTAAAATGATCCTCGTGCCTTGGCCTCCTAGAGTGCTGGGATAACAGGTGTGAACCACCTCACCCAGCCTATTCATCTCTTTAGATTACATCTTTCAATAATTTCTTCTTTCAGAGAAGGTAGGTAGTTCTTTTCCTGACCCCGTGTGTGTGTGTGTGTGTGTGTGTGCGTGTTTATGTGTGTGGGGGGGGGAAGAGAGAGAGAGAGAGATTGTATTTCTATTGTCTTTGCATATGAATAATAACTTGAATGAGCGCAACTGTCTTGGGTCTAGGATCTTAATGTTATTTAGAATTGCAGAGAAGTCGTCTGTGGCAAGATTTTTTGTTTTCTTTTTTTTGAGACAGAGTCTCACTCTGTTGCCTGGGCTAGAGTGAGTGCCGTGGCGTCAGCCTAGCTCACAGCAACCTCAAACTCCTGGGCTCAAGCGATCCTCCTGCCTCAGCCTCCCGAGTAGCTGGGACTACAGGCATGCACCACCATGCCCGGCTAATTTTTTCTGTATATTCTTAGTTGGCCAATTAATTTCTTTCTATTTATAGTAGAGACAAGGTCTCACTCTTGCTCAGGCTGGTTTTGAACTCCTGACCTTGAGCGATCCACATGCCTCGGCCTCCCAGAGTGCTAGGATTACAGGCGTGAGCCACCGCGCCCGGCCCTTTCCAATCTTTTTAATGCCATGATACACAGAGAAAATATCTGTATATTCTCTGATTAAATACCAAGGCTCCTCGTGGCTGGAGGTAATAGACCTGAAACTCTGGGTGCCCAGGTCCCTCTTGGCTGCTTGAGAGCTAAGGGTGACTATATCTCACCATACCTCTAACCCATCTGCAGAACACCAGCATGCCAAGGCACACCTGTGAGGATGCTCCAAATTAGGGTGCCTTTGGCTACTAGTAACAGAAAAGCCAGCTCGAACTTGCCTGGACAATGAGGGGTCTCACTCTCTCATGTACCAGTACGCACAGGGATGAGCCTCCAGCTGTGGAATGCCAGGGCTCTGCTCTGCTTCTTTACCGTTCTCTTAGCTGTGCCTTATTCTGGCTATGGGCTTTGTCCTCAGGCTGGCACAGGAGGGCTGGCACATTGCTAGGCTTCATGTCCTGGCGTGACAAGGTCAGGAGAGGAAGAGTGGTGTCCTTCCTTGTATGTCTCTCTCTCTCAGTAAAGAAACCTTTCTCAGAAGCCTGAAGAAAGTTACTCCTCATATCCCTCAGCCAGAATGACGTCCAATGTCCTTGCCTAAGCAAATCCTTGGCAAGGGCAAATGGGACACCATGATTGGCTTAGATGAACCACGATGAATTCATGGAACTGTGGACAGGATTTGCCTTCTCTGAGGCACGTGGGGAGGGGTGAACAGCCAAACAAAATCAAGGCTCTTCCAGCAAGGAATAAAATGGAACTGGTAGGCAACCAACAGGGTCTGCATCCTATCAGGAAGAGGCTACACAGCATGGTGGCTGAGGGCACCATGTGGCGTCAGGCAGCGATCAGACCCACACTACTGTTTACCAACTGGTAAGTGGGCCTCAGATTTCTTCTCTCTGAAAAAGGAACGATGAGAGTTCCTAACTCAGGGGGTTGCTGGGAGGATGAAATGAGGATTAAATGTATAGTGCTTAGAACAGACTCTGTTACGTATTGCAGCTCGATAAATGTCACTGGCCATCTCTGTAGTACCTGTCACAGGTTCTAAACAGCAAACAGGCAGGACCAGATCTGTGGGCAAGAGTGGTTTTCTCTATTAGCACTGGGCCAATGCCACATTGCATTCAATAAGTTCACTTGTTTTTCTGCATATTAATAACTTAATTTTTAAAAAAATCTATGTCTTCTTGTTGCTAGCAAACTACTATTGGAAATACTTCAAAAGTATCTGAAGATATTACTGCAAAAAAAAATGTTCCTGAGTAAAAGGTAACATTTTACAATTGGAAATAATGCAAAAAAATCTATTGTTTCCTGGGAAGTATATTAAGAGAAAAATAATATTATTATTTACAATGAATATTTATTGAGCTGTTACTATGTGTGGGGGACTGCTGGAAATGCCTTACATGCATTATCTCATTTAATCCTAAAACTGATCTATGGAGTCAGGTTTCTCAGTAAAACACTCTCAAAACTAATCCCAAACAAAATATAAATTTGTTTTTAAAGTGTCAATTTTCCCACAATGCAATGTTAAATGAAAATTTCAGCTACCCAATTTCCAGGTCTAAGACATGCTTCCTTCCCTTCCTATCCCCTCATCCCTGCCTTAGCATCTCTGAACTCAGGATGCATGTTACAATCACTGTTTACACTTACTATGACAAAGCTGTCCCGCTTCTCCCCAGGTTGTCAGTAACTTGGCGGGGCATTCGTGGCAGGGAGGAGGCACAGCAGTTACAACCCTCTTGGAGTCAGGCTCCATGATTTACTCATTAGCCAAATATATGCAGATGAGATGCTCTCTTCCACAGAAGCCTTTCAAATGGGAACCTAATGACTAATTGCAGTATTACATTTCCCGTGGTGCTGGTAGCCAAATAATTCCCACTTTAAATTGTAGAAATTATGTGAAACAGTTTGGGCCTGAACACTAAAGACTAAGTGGTATGTCCCCAATCCTGCAGGTGGTTTATAGTCAAGATTTATCACTTTGCTTCAGTCCAAGGACCAAGAAAAGAACTAGAAATTCAAGAACACCATTTAAATCCTGCGTCTATCATTAATTTTCTGGGTGCTATAGGCAGGGACTGAAATGCCCCAGGCTCTCCTTCTTCATCTGTTAAAAGATATCAGCTGTCCCTACAGAAGGTCTAAGGATGTTAAGAGTAACTAATGAGATTGTTTTGGTTCCAACATACCTCACATTTTCTCCCACTCGTATCTGTTTCCTCTTTTACCACACACAAAGGCCCCAATCTCCCACCCCATTAATGATTCAACCTATTAAGGAAATCAGCTACTCGCCCGGCAGCTAACATAGTTCTGCTTCATTACTTCTTGAATTAATTTCATTTTCTTCAATCATCTGTAAGAATCTCTTCAATTTCAGAAACGTAGGTATTAAAAAATCAGCAAAGATGTGAACAGAGTTCACGTGGCCCGTGGCAACAGCCTTTGACTGGCCTCTTGTCCCCGGGCTTCTGCACCCAGGCCAGCTCCACTGGCCACTGGAGTCCTTGCTAACAGCACAAACCAGATCAGCCTCCTCCCACACTTCCTACCCACCAACAGCTCCCCTGGCCACAGAATGAGATCCGCACTCGCTGGGTGGGTGGAAGAGGTTCTTCACGATCTGTCCCCACCCACTTTATCAGCTTCACTTTCCACCATTTCCTCCTTGCACCCTATACTTCACCGCCAACTGTTTTGATTCTGCCATGAAATTTGTTCCGGTCTGATCTGAGGACTATGAACCTAAATGTGAGAGTCGGGGGAGTCCCTATACCTGAGGAAGAAAGTCCCAAGTCCTGAAGCAAACAGTAAAAGTCCCTTTCTGGAAAAGGGAACAAGCCATACATAGCAAATACAGAACTCTGTGGTTCCTGGCATCCCTGAGTACACGTGTGTGTGTGTGTGTGTGTGTGTGTGTGTGTGTGTGAGAGAGAGAGAGACAGAAAGACAGAGAGAGGGAGAGAGAGAGGCCATCACAACAGCACTTCCTAACTCTTCCACTACCAAATCTACAACCTCCCTGCCCCCAACTCCACAGGCCCCCCCTTTATGACAGCAGGTGACCCTCGTCCGTGCTCCTCAGACCACTCTGCTCTTACTCTGGATCCCCAGCCCTCTCACCATCTCATGCGCAGCCGCCGTAATCACCCACTGTCCTCTCCACGCTGTCCTTTCTCCTCAGCTTCTTCCCTTCACCCAGGTCATTCTCAGCATACAGAGTGCTCCGATATATTGTGCCCTTAAAACATCCTCACTTTACTTCATACCCTTCTCCAGCAACCTCCCTATTTCTCTACTCTTATAGTAGGACTCCTCGAAAGACCTTCCTGTACTTGATGTCTCAGCTTTAGAGGCCCCCATTCTCTCCTTAACTCATTCCAATTAAGCTTTCTTTCCCGTCATTCTATCACAAATGGTCTTTGGAAGGTCACCAGTGACCTTACCTTCACTGACCCAAATCCCACAGTCCATTCCCAGCCTTCATATATTCTATTTCTCAGCAGCTGACACTCTTGACCGCCATGGCTCAGTCCCCACACCTCTTATCTTCTCTTTCTATGCCCTTCTATGATGTGCTCCTCCAGGCTCATGACTTTAAATACTATCTGTATCCTAAAGACCCCCCCACCCCAAGTATGGACTGCCTCGTGAACTTCAGCTACATTTCCACATAGACATTTCAAACTCAACAAATTCAAAACCAACTTTGATTTTCTCCTACAGACTAGTTCTTTCCCTGCCATCCCTATCTCAACAAAATGGCACCAACATTTTGTTCAGGCCCCAAATCTTGAAGTTATTCTTGACTCCTCCTTCTCTCACATCTCACATACAATCCACTCCAAAATCCTGACAGCTGTATCTTTAAAATACTCCCAATTTTTTTTTTTGAGACAGAGTCTCACTCTGTCACCTGTGCTAGAGTGCCGTGGCATCAACCTAGCTCACAGCAACCTCAAACTCCTGGGCTCAAGCGATTCTTCTTGAGCCTCAAGCCTCCAGTCTCGATGCCTCAGCCTTGGGGCAAGCCTTGAGCCTCAATGCCTCAGCCTCCTGAGTAGCTTGGACTACAGGCATGCGCCACCATGCCTGGCTAAGTTTTTCTATGTATTTTTAGTTGTCCAGCTAATTTTCTTTCTATTTCTAGTAGAGACGGGGTCTCACTCGTGCTCAGGCTAGTCTCGAACTCCTGAGCTCAAAGCAATCCTCCCGCCTCAGCCTCCCAGAGTGCTAGGATTACAGGCGTGAGCCACTGCGCCATTATACTATGTATACATGCACTGAAACATCACAGTGTACCCCATAGATATGTACAATTATTATGTGTCAATTATAAATTTTTTAAAAAAGTAATTGTGAGGATTTTTGTTGCCTTCTCTTTTTTCTCTTAGAAAGGGGCTTGTCAAAAATTAAAATGGAACTAATAAATATCCTCCTTTAAAAAAACAATATGCCAGGTATTACTGGGAAACTCCAGGGAGAAAAATAAATAGCCCAGATATAGTTAGATGAAGTAATAACTTTCCATAGATTTATCCAGGCATTATTTTTTGAAGCATAGATCCTACCAGAAAAAAGATAGCAGTAATTTTAAAAAAAGAACACTGAGACATATATATATAACAAGACGGGAAGTATATTTGAGGGAAACAAAAAGTTAAGCACAAATATTAATATTACAGTTTGGAATATGAGAGAAAAAATTGAACAGTATAATTTTTTCCTTTCTGAACAGTAATAGAGTGTTCAAGAGTCATAATCATTATACTAACATTAGAGTGGATAAAAAGAGTGTTTTGGTTAAACTGAATGAGTTTTGTCTGTAATATCCATTAAAACCTGTTTTCAAAGGCTGCTGAGCTTTGTGTGTCTGGTACCCAACTTACCCAGAGGGCTGGAGAAGCTGGAGTGGAGATAAGAACAAATGAACCTCTCATTCTCTGCTTAAGCCTCTTCCAGATGCCAGACACTGTGCCTGGCACTCCGTGCATGATAAGAAACTGTAGCCCTGAGCTCCTTGACAACCGAGGCCCGGAGAATGAGACAGGGACAGAATGCATCACAGTAGAGTAGGGAAAGTCAGTAAGAAGAACAAAATGTGCAATGGTGGGAGGCTGGAATTAACTCACTCCGGGTGATCAAAGACAGACCACAGAGGAAGAAGTTCCTGAAGAGGGTTTTCAACGATGAGTAGAAGCTTGCTGGGCAGCAGGAAAGTGAGGTGGGCAAACAGGAAGGGCAGGCTGGGCAAAGGGAACGAGATGTGAAAAGGTGTGGAGGCACAAAAAACCCGGAGCATGGCGGAATCTGCACTGAAAAGAGAGCACTGTTTCTGCTGAGCAGAGTGGAGCAGAGCCCTGGCAGAGGGAGCCAGGGCAGGGCCTGTGTGTCATGCTAGGGCAGCGAGTCAGCTCGAGCTGCTTTCCAGGCAGGTTAATCAGGTTTGCAGTATAGGAAGATGATTCTGATAGAAGTGCAGGGAATGAATTTGAGGGGAACAGGGCCAGAGGGAGGGGACCCCATGGGGAGGATTCCTCAAAAGGAAGCCTGAGATGACAAGGGCTCTAATCAGGAACAGCCTGCAGAAGGGAGAGAGGACCGTTTCAGGAATACTTTGGAGGAAAAACAGGCAGTGCTTGGTGACTGATTAATGTAGTAAATGGGAGGTTAGCAAGAGTTCAGGCTGACATGGAGGTCTGTGTCTTAAGTCACTGAATGGATGGCAGTGCCACTAACCTAGACAGAAGAAAGACAGAGGACGGTGACAGTTATTAAAGGGTTGGCTGCAGCAGTGCTTGCTCACCTCAGCCCCCAGATGGCTGTCGGGGTTCCATTACACTCTGGCTGCTCTCTGGAGCTCCCGGAACGAACCTGGAGAGGAAGGAGGTGCAAGTTTCCTGGCCTCTGGCCTCTCTGGAGAGAGCTGGTGTCCTGAGCTGGGGACACCACTTCCCTGACAATGTGTCCCCACACTGCACTACACAAATGCCACATTAATAAAGCGGAGATGACAGAAACAGTGAAAAACCATAGCACTTGGCACCCCACAACTTCCAAACGATACAATAAGTTTACTGAGACATGAGCAAATTTTGAGGGGCGAGCATGGAATTTTTGAAGACTTAAACATTTTCTTATCACCTGTATTTATTTCTTCTTAAGTGTTACTATCGTGCCACACAATGACCTTTCAGTCAATGATGGACTGCATATACAAATGTGGTGTCATCAGATTGTAATACTGTATTTTTACTGTACCTTTTCTATGCTTAGGTATGTTTAGATACAAAATACTTACACTGTGTTGCAATTGCCTACACTATTCAGTACAGGTTTATAGCCTCGGTGTGCAGTAGGCTATATATCATTTAGGTTTCTGTAAATATAGTCTATGTTCACACAATGACAAAATCACCTAACAATGCATTTGCCATCGTTAAAAGACATGACTGTATTACTTCTATATGAGATATTCTAGTTATAGAGTGAAAATATTTCTGAATTCTATTCAGTTTTTAGTGAATAAAAATAAATTAATAAGTTTCGATCTTCTAAACTACCACTACAATAATCCCAATGAGCTCTTAATAGTCTCATTATATAGCCGGGTGCGGTGGCTCACGCCTGTGATCCTAGCACTCTGGGAGGCCGAGGTGGGCAGATCGCTCAAGGTCAGAAGTTCGAAACCAGCCTGAGCAAGAGCAAGACCCTGTCTCTACTAATAATAGAAACAAATTAATTGGCCAACTAAGTATATATAGAAAAAGTTAGCCGGGCATGGTGGCGCATGCCTGTAGTCCCAGCTACTCGGGGAGGCTGAGGCCGAAGGATTGCTTGAGCCCAGGAGTGTGAGGTTGCTGTGAGCTAGGCTGATGCCACGGCACTCTAGCCCGGGCACCAGAGTGAGACTCTGTCTCAAAAAAAGAAAAAAATAGTCTCATTATATAATAATACACACTACAGCAAAAATGAAGAATGCCATAAAGTCCTTTGAGGTCCATGTAAATCCCCATATGGCAAAAACCCACTTCTGTCTCTCTCTCTCTCTCTCTCTCTCTCTCTCTCTCTCTCTCTCGCAATGAATGCAATTCTAAAACAGCGACAGGAGGCATGGAGGAACTACTTGAAGACTCTGAAAAGTAAATAGTAGCAGCAGAGTTGTAGACGAAGACCAGATTTCAAAATACTACTGAACCAGTGGTAAGATTCTCTTTTTTCCTCCCATATCCCCTGGACTGGACTCAAAGCAGCCCGAAACCCAATGTTAGGCAACAAAACATGGATAGAAAGAGCTCCAGGAGAAATGCTCTAATTCAATGGGGGAAAGGGTAGGGGAGGAAAAACCCCTAAAGCTCAGAGAAAGTGTGAAGAAAAGCCCCCATTTCCTCTTCCTTTCTTTTCTCTGTTTGCTCACACCCACTCCCATGTAACCCTGAGAGGCTGTGGTGACATGCAGCTGGAGGCAGAAGGGTGGAAAGAACCTAAAACTGAGGGAGGGAAACTTCTTTTACATCTGTGTAAATGTGCAGCTGTGGTTCCAAGAAGCTGGGGCAAACACCTACTGCTTTTCCTGCTATGTCAATATTCCTGCTGCTTGACCCTAGACACAGGCACAGTTGTGGGCAGTGTATGACAGAGGAGAGTAACAAAAGGCTCATCTTTCTTGCCAGAAGACCAAAAAAAGGAGGCTCAGGGAACCAGAAAGTACCAGGGAAACTACAGAGAGGGAGGACCAAGGGCACCATAAAGATGTTCATAAACTCCTGAGCTCACCCCCAAGTTGTGAATATGGAAATTTGATCCTAAACAGCATACCAGGGACTTTGAGAACTGCATTAAGGGACAGACCACCAAGATCTCAGACCGGTCACTGGGTGCTATGCATGTGAGACATATCCAAATAGCATTGCAAAGTCTTTAAAAACAGAACAGACATTGAAACCATAACTTACAGAAGGCTGGTTAGAATTTGCAACCTAACCCCAACTATGTTGATTTGCTTGCCACTTATATTATCCATAGGTTTTGTGGACGGAAAAAATCCGAACTCTGAAATATTTAAAAGAAGTTTATTCTGAGCCAAACTTGAGGACCATGACCCGGAGCCACTCCCAAGAAACCTTGAGCAAGTGGACTCGATGTGGCTGGGTTACAGTTTGGTTTTATACATTTCAGGGAGACAGGGGTTACAGGTAAAGTCATAAATCAATATGTGGGAAGCATACATTGGTTTGGCCCGAAAAGGTGGGACATCTAGAAGCTGGGACTTACAGGTTATAGGTGGGTTTAAAGATTCTTTGGCTTGTAATTGGTTAAAGACATGAAGCTTTGTCTAGAGGCTTGGAATGTTTTAACATAAAGGAGTGGTTATCAGAGATAAGCAACCTGACACAGATTTGTTGTGTAAATTGAGGACCTGCAGGTTTGTCTTGCATACCCTTAGGCCTGTCAATGGGTCACAAAGGACTCCAAGAAGGGACCCAGCCATGATGAGGCATGTCTGACCTCCCTCCTCCTGGCAGACAATTTAGTTTTAGGCTATTCTTTTGGTCACGAGGGGG